>JAIUZE010007233.1:0-16733 GCA_022085475.1 Heliosperma pusillum | reverse complement strand
GGGTCACTTTCGGGTTTGGGTCAGTTTTGGGTTTGGGTCACTTCGGGTTTGGGCCATTTCGGGTTTGGGTCATTTTGGGTCGGGTTAGTTTAGATTCATTTTCGATTTATTTAGGACATTTTCAGGTCAAAATGATCAAGTTAGTTTTCAAGTCAAGCCCGACGTCGAGCCAAACTCGCACGAGCCGACTTCGACCAAGCCGAGCTTGAGCTGATTGTGGGTTGTCTCGTTTCATTATCAGTATATCACCCCTAATCACAATAAATTGGGTAATTTAGGATCATTTTAAATCGGGTTGTCTGTGGGTAGGTGGTTTTGGGTCGGGTTATTTTGGGTCGGGTCTATTTCGGGTCAGTCAAGGTTCGGGCCGGGTCTGGGTCGGGTCGGGTCAATTCGGGTTTCGGGTCATCCTCGGGTCAAGCAGTTCCGGGTCGCTTTCGGGTCTCGGGTCAGCCTTATCGGGTCGGGTTATTCGGGTCGGGTCAGTTTTGCCAGGTCTATTTACAAATGATGCACCGCTTTCACCTTCATATTTGTGCGAAAAATAATGGTAAATATATGATCGACGAAGGTACTACTTAAGTAGCGTTGAGTAGAGATTAGGGTAGTAAATTGGTAATGGGGCTCACCAGACTACCCTTAGACCATCCCCAAGCAAGGTCATGAGGGAGGTCATGACCTTGTTGGGGCACCTTAATCACTAATTAAGCACCAAATTAGCATGACTTTGTATACCCCATGACCTCAAGGAGGTCATCCCATGACCTCAAGGAGGTCATTCCATGAACTTGGTGACCTTGTAGGTGGCAGTCTTTGATTGGTGGTTGGGGGCACAAATGAAAGAAAATAGAAAGGACAAGAACTTGCCTCAAACTTTGCACAAATCACCACGCCCCTTCTCCATTTCTGCCAAAAGAGAAGGACAACTTAAATAAGAAATAAAATATGAATTACACATCAAAGCAAGATAAAATAAAATATGAGCATAGTTTTTTTAAGTCACTTTTTAAATTATCTATAAAATGAACTTAATTATGACATATTTTGAACCAATATATATATATATATATATATATATATATATATATATATATATATATATATATATAATTGGATTCTTGTAAGTCTAATATCTTAAGGTGAGTTGGTACTCACAAATGTGAACCATTGGATACAATGAAATCAACGGCTAACATTTTTGACTCAATAATATATTAAATCCTTACTCCCAAGTCCCACGCATAACCCCACAATCATCAATATTCACTCATAACTTTACTCTTACTCCTGACAACCTGACGCCGGAGCTCCGTTATAAACTTCGTCGGCGATCATGCGCAAGTTCACCGTCGCCGGTGAACTTAATATTCCGGTCACCACTTACTGTTGTTAACAACGAATTCGACCACCTCCGTCGTTTCAGTTGTCGCCTCTCCCACTTCCGGCGAGTCCGTCTCTCTTTTTTCTCAGCCTTGCACATCGTCGGAGCTTAGACCTTTGATTTCCTTCTCATACGAGTTACTCTGTCGCCAATGTAATTATATATTTGAGATTTGATTTTGATTTTTGCATATATAATTTCTATCATCTTTTTTACATTTTCGTTGCAAATTTGTACAGATATGGAGTAATTACATTAAAATCACATGGTTTCCCTGTTAATTCGTATCATCTTTTTTATATTTTTTTTACATCTTTTTTGAACTCTTGCAGTAGTTGTAGTCGTCGGAGTAGTACGAGGAAAGAGAAATCTTGCAGTATTGTAGTCGCCGGAAAAAGACGATCGCAAACAAAGTCGAGAAAGGGATAAAGGGGATAGAAGATAAGTAAGCATTGAAAATCAACGAAATTGCGAATTTTCGATGACGATGATGATAATTATGACATGACTGTTGGTTTTCATACGATGATGAATTGTTTAGGCTGTAGATGTTCTAAGGTTTTGCTTAAAAAGTTTCCTTGTGTTGCTGATGATCTTAAACAGGTAATTATGATTTTACTCTATTTTGAATGATTTGATTTTGTTCTTAATTGACATAATTGGAGTTCAATTTGTGAGTTTATGGAAAAATGATTTGAATTGCAGCATGTTTGTGAGTTCCTGAATATGACTAAGTGTTTGTAATATGATTGGTTAGTCGATACTGATTTTAGTTATTGAAATTCAGCTCTTGTGGTTGATTCAAATTTTGATTCGATTTTTTCTGTTAGATAGTTGCATTTGAAAGTGAAAAGACTGAAGGAGAGAGAAAGATGCGTAGCAATAAGGTAGACGAAATGATCGACTGGTTTTGCCGGAGTTCATCTGGAAGTTGACTGGCGGTTAGTGAACGCCCAGGGCTGTCTGAGATGGAATTAGTGCGGTGGACTCAGAATTGCGACGAGTACTAAGAGTAACAATTAAATAACACGCGCTAACAAAAAAAAGTAAAAAAAAAAATAACGTAAGAATAACACATGGTAAAAAAAAAACTAACATAAGATAACATAAAATATAATAAAAGTAACATTAGAATAACACTGGAATAACAAGTGGTAAATAAAATAACATAAGAGTAACACGTGAATAACACAACAATAACATCAGAGTAACACGTGAATAACACAACAATAATATCAGAGTAACACGTGAATAACACAACAATAACATCAGAGTAACACAAGAGTAACACGTGAATAACACAACAATAACATTAGAGTAACACGTGAATAACACAACAATAACATAAGAGTAACACGTGAATAAAAACAAAAATTAATGTAAGAGTAACACTTGAATAATACAAATAAAAAAAAGAGTAAAAAAAATAACATAAGAGTAACACTAGAATAACACGCGGCAACCAAATTTTTTTATTAAAAAAACGTAAAATTAACACTAGAATAACATGCGGTTTAAAAAAAGTAAAAAAAAATTACGCAAGGGTAACACGCAGTAACAAAAAATTTTTTTAAAAAAATAACATAAGAGTAACACAGAAAAACACACGCTAACAAAAAAAGACTAAAAAAACATAAGAATAATACTAGAATAACACGCGATAACAAAAAAAAAGTAAAAAAAGAAAAATAACGTAAGAATAATACTTGAATAACACATGGTAACAAAAAAAAAGTATAAAAAATAACGTAATCGTAACACTATAATAATATGTGGTAAAAAAAAAGTAAAGAAAAAACAAAAAGTAATATAATCAGCATAAAAAAGAATTATGAGAACATAATAGTAACACTACAATAACACTTTGGTAGTACCAACTCACCATAAGAACTCAACTCACGAGATCTCGCCTATATATATATTTAGTAATGGGATCAAATGAGTCCACCCCAAAACCTTGAGTCCTTGAGTCCTCTTTGAGACCCTTGAATCTTGGACATGGATGGCTGAGATTAAAACAAAAAAATTGTCATTAGAAAGGTATTTAACTTCACTCTCTCACTAGCACACTAATTAAACCATTAATACATCCAACCCTCATAACTCATTTCCTACCCCATTCATTTATTCAAAATATCCCTCCTTCTCTCTAAAATTCTTTCCTCATTCTCTCTAAAACTTCCTCCTATTCTCTCTTTAAATCACCCACCACCTCCCTCCCTTTCACTCTTCCTCTTCTCCGTCGGCCACGGACTCCACCGCCGTCCTCCTTTGAATGGCACCGTCGGCAACCACAAAAACAAAAAAAAAAACTGAAAAAAAATTCACCCAAAATTCTAGATCTACCACCCCTCCCTCCACCCTCTACCTCCACGACCTACCACCACCCTTCTCTGCCTCCTCGCTCCCTTTTTCTGTCCTGCTGCCGGCCAACATCTCCCACAACCACCTGCTCCTTTTCACCTACTCTCTCCGCCGGCCACAACCTGCCACCGCCTACAACCTTTCACCGCCTAACACCCTTCCACCCCCTGACGACCTCCCCACACACCACCGTCCTCCCTCATCAACATTTTTCAGATTTAAAAAATTTGAAAAAGAAAAAAAAAAAGAGCCTACAATTTAGATCTGAAAAAAAATGAGAAGAGGAGGAGGCGAGTAGGTCGCCGGCAAGGAGGAGGAGACGGCAGAGGAGGGCCCGTGGAGAAGGAGGATCAAAGAAATGTGACGGTTGTGTGTGGTGGTGAAGGCCGTGTGTGGTGGTGGTGAAGGTGGTGGTGGTGCCTCCTACTCATTCCTTTTTTTTTGTCAGATTCGTCCTTTTTTTTTTTTGTCAGATTCATCCTTTTTTTTAATTACTTTTAGATCTACTTTTTATTCAAACTTAGTGTTATTATTTTTTTTCCTCCACTCTTTTATCTACTAAAAATATTTATTAATTCAAAAATCAACTAAAAAAATTTCTAGATCTACTTTTTTTTTTTCTAATTAGTTGATTTTAATAATAACCGTATTAAAAGTAGTTTTTTCAATGACAAAAATAGTTATGTTTGTTGTTATTATTGTTGTTTTCTTGGTGTTATTGTTGACAGTGACTGAGTTACACCATTAAAAAGATTAAAGTTTACACTTTCAATGAACTAAAGTTACATTTTCAACGGACTAAAGTTACATTCTCAAAGGACTAAAGTTACACTCTCAATGTACTAAAGTTACACTATTAATGACTAATGTTACAATTGTAAAACGGTAAATTACACTATAAATGACTAAAGTTTCACTCTCAATATGATAAAGTTACATTCTGAAAAGCCTAAAGTAACACATTAAATTAATTAAAATTTTCAAAATTCAAAAATAAGTTGCCACAAAATTACTTGGTAAAATAAAATTGCATTATTTTTTATTAAACTTACACTTGTAAAAGGTTAAAAATACACTACAAAAATATGGGAAATGTCGATAACTTGTCTTAAAATCACTTTTTAGCATAAAATTACAATATTTTGGATTTAAATTATATTCGTAAAAGATCAAAGTTACACTTTAAAAATACGTAAAATGTCAAAAATTTGTCTTAAAATCACTTCTTAGTATAAAATTACGCTATTTTGAATTAAAGTTACACTTATAAAAGGTTAAAGTTACACTCTAAAAATACGTAAAATGTCAAAAACTTCTCTTACAAACAGTTTTAGTATGAAATTACATTATTTTAGATTAAAGGTACACTCGTAAAAGGTTAAAGTTACACTCGAAAAATACGTAAAATGTCGAGAACTTGTCTTAAAATCACTTTTTAGTACAAAGTTAGAGTATTTTGAATTAAAGTTACACTTGCTAGGGGCTAAAGTTACACTCTAAAAATACGTAAAATGTCAAAAACTTGTCTTAAAATCACTTTTTAGTATAAAGTTAGACTCTTTTGAATTAAAGTTACACTTGTATAGGGCTAAAGTTACACTATAAAAACACGTAAAATTTTAAAAATATGTCTTAAAATCGCTTTTTAGTATAAAGTTACATTATTTTGGATTAAAGTTACACTCGTAAAAGGCTAAAGTTACACTAAAAAAATACGTAAAATGTCAAAAACTTGTCTTAAAATCACTTTTTAGTATAAAGTTAGACTATTTTGAATTAAAGTTACACTTGTATAGGGATAAAGTTACACTCTAAAAACACGTAAAATGTAAAAAATATGTCTTAAAATCGCTTTTTAGTATTAAGTTACATTATTTTGGATTAAAGTTACACTCGTAAAAGGCTAAAGTTACACTAAAAAAACGTAAAATGTCAAAACCGTGTCTTAAAAACAGTTTTTAATATAAAGTTACACTTTTTTGGATTAAAGTTACACTCGTAAAAGATCAAAGTTACATTTGTAAAACCGTATACTTATAGAAAAACAAAATTTACACTTGAAGATAAAAGTTACACCCTAAAAATGCTAAAATGTCATCAACTTTAAGCTAGAGAGAGAAAGAAAATTAATTAGTGTATAACTAATAGATTAGTGTAATGGTTGTTTTTTGCTTTTAATCTCAACCACCCACATTGAAAGATCTAAGAGCTCATAAAAGGACTTAGGGACTCAAAATATTGGAGAGACTCATTTGAACCTTTCCCTCTCTCTCTCTCTATATATATATATATATATATATATATATATATAACATACTTATAAAACCAAACAAATTAGAACTAGATTCAAACATGAATACACATATATATGGTTAAAAATTAATTACCTGAGTTCATTGTATAAGGTAGACATAAGCGATGAAGGTGAAGGTTGGTGATGGTAGGATGGAGATGGGTAGTGATACTGAACGAAGAAGATGAAGGTTGGGGTAGATGAAAGGAGAAGATCAGATGATAGTTCATCATTTTAACCATAGTGAAGAGATGAAAAAAGAAAATCTGGGTAAATTAATAGGAGGGTATGAATTAATTATGAAGGTTTGGGAAAAATTACTCGGGTTGGAGATTAATTTGGGAGCCTGGGTAAATAGATGAAATGGGAAATTGGTTTGAGATTTTGGAGGTAGTGGTTTAAGTTTACCACCTTTTGTTTCTTTTTTTCTTTTCTTTTTTTTCATTTTTCGTCTTCTTTTTTAAGTTTTATCTAATATTTTACTTACCGATGTTAATTTGGTTACGATATTGATCAAAAATATTACTTTCAATAAAATTATGATGTATAATTATTGTTAATATATATAAAAGAATTTAACTTATGATGTTATTTTTTCCTAAGTACGAAATAAAATTAAAATCAATATTATATTGGAGTAATTATTTTATCAAGATATTTACAAAATAAAAATAAAATAAAGATATTTTATTTGTTAGTAAATAATATTAAAAAGGTAAGAGAGTAGTTTTGGTGGTGTAGAGTATGTGGGAAATGATTGAAAATATTGGAAAATGAGAAATGATTGGGTTGGTGACCTAGGTCATGACCTTTTGCTTGGGAGGGTGTAAATGGGTCAACACTAATAAAGAGTGATTAAGAGTAAAAGTGTGTGATGAACTAATTAGGGTGACCCTTGCTTGGAGATGGTCTAATAAGGCCGGAATCTACTAATCTCGCCTAATATATTATTTACCAAACAAGGCCAAAGTTTCCGTGCACACCAATTATTAAGGAACAAAATAAAGTGTAATATTTACCTGCATTGTAAGATTACCTTTCATTTTCTCTAGATTTTCTTCTATTTTCTTTAATAAATAATTTCCTTAAATGCATTGTATAATCACCTTCCATTTTATCTTCATTATCTTCCATTTCTTTATCAAAACAATTTCTGTATGGTAGTGTTTGGAAACTTAAGCTCTGTTTGGTAAGACATTTAAAAAGTAGCTTTTTTGACAAAAATTTCAGGTAGCTGACTTGTTTACATGTGTTTGGCAAGTAACTTATTTACCCAAATAAGCTACCTGAAATGAAATGTTACATGCAGTAGCATTTGAGATTTCAGGTACCTGATCTTGTATCAGATTACTTTTTTACCCTTTGAATTTATAATATTAAATAATTATACTACTCTTATATGATTTCACAAAAAATCAGCTACGTACCTTTTCAGCTAGTTTGCCAAACATTATATATGAAATCAGTTACCTTATCAATTCTTAATTTTCAGCTACCTTTACAGGTTTCAGTTAGCTTTTCAGTTTTCATCTATCTTTTTAGGTTTCCGTTAACTTTTCAGCTAGTTTTACCAAACATGGCCTTATTTTATTTTCACGATTTCAATTGTATAAATCAAAATGTTTGAATTCAATTCCTAAAATTCGCTGGGAGATTGGGTGGAATTGATTCCGAATTTGAATTCTCAATTGTGTTTGAAAAACCCGTGGAATTGGAATTTGGGGGGGGGGGGGGGGGGGGGGGGGGTGGGGGGCAGTGTCACCGAATTTTTTAATTGTAAAAATTTTTGCAATTGAAAAATATAATCATAAATATTACGATGGAATTTGTATAAAAATGATGTAATTAAATAGTGCTGAAACTGAAATTACTATTATTAGATAGAAATTTGAGAGTCCCAAATTTCAAATTGGCTGGAATTGATCAAATTCCAAATTATAAGGGTTCTCAAGCACTTGAAATGTTTCAATTACGGAATTTAATTTCAATTTTAGGTTCCTAAACATACCATTGTGGATAATAGATCCTAAATACGACTCCCTCCATATTATAATGTGGCTAAGTGCGTGCTTCTTTAGACAAAAAAAATCATACCCTAGATGAATTGTATGTATGACAATAAGACCATGTCTACATTGCCAAGAAATCCCTCTATATAAGACTCCTTATATTTCACAAATGTGCATCATTCCAAAAACATTTTATTATTTTACACCATTCCACAAGTTTATAAACAATAATGTTGAAAATTTGCATTGTTTGTTACATAATTCTTCATCTAGTTAATAAACTCCAACTGGTTGCAAGCTATAGTGTTATGCCAGTTCATTACAATGTTAGTATAGGTAATGGATTGGACACTAATTTATGGGTTGATTGTACCAAGACTTCAAACGTTCGTAATTCTCTTGGACGTCAATCAATAATTCAAGGTGCCAATTTTTCATGGGATTTTAAAACAAATATTATAATTCCAACAGTTTATTTTTGTGATCTCACATGGGAATACCATGGGCGTAAAATTTTTGAGGCATTTCGTGATGCAATACCTTTTGTTGATTGGAAATGTGGTGGACGCCATTGTTTTTGGAAAGCACTTTCTGATGGAATATATTTGTATAACATAAAGAAAGATCATTACTACAAACAATTTGATTGGGATAAATATATTTTGTAATTATTCTACTTATTTTTCTATTTTATATGATCACATATAAGTTATGTGCCTCTAAAATTTTTTCACTTATCATCAAATCCTGACTACACCACTGAAGAAAGACTAAAAAACATTGACACAGATATAAATAAGATTAACCACGTATGAAAGGCGTATCTATTTACACAAATTCTCATTTGTGACGGACACTATCCGTCGCAAGCTTAAGACGGATATCATATTTTCTCACAAAATACCCATCAAAGGTGAGTAGAGAGCACATGGGGGGTGCCCACCTTGTCCCCCCTACCCATTTCCTCTCACAAAATACCCGTCGCAAGATCCGATCCGTCGCAAGCAAGACCTACTGATCTATTTAACAACATTACCCCATTATATGGGGCAATGCATGCCTTGAGTGCTCCGATAAATGACACGGTTACATATGCTTAGTGTTCTCATAGTGCACCACGATAATGACTCTTCCGGTCTTCCCCAATCCCCAACCCTGTCTTTTTTCATATTCTACATAGTACCTCTTTTTTTTAAAAAAAAAACTTTGACCGCGTATAATTCATAATCATGAATTCGGAACGAGGCAAATCTTTTTTTCAAAATGATCGTCTTCTCGAAATCTCCGATTTGAAAAAGAACGTTACTTTATGAACTCGTAGCCATGAGATATTGTCGGTCAAAGTTTATTCACTTAAAAACGTTTGACCGGCCATAACTCTCGCGATAAGTTTATAAAGTGACATTTTTTTTTTCAAATCGAAGATTTCGAGGAGACAATCATTTTGGAAAAAAGAATTGTCGCGTTCCGAATTCATAACCATAAATTATATGTGGTCAAAGTTTTTTTTAAAGCAAATGAGGGTTACCACTTAGAAAACAAAAAACACAGGGATACCATATAGAATATCTCAAAAATAAATGAAACTTATCCCAAACATCGGAACAAAATAAAGTGTATCATTTCCTATGAATTGCATGATTATTACAGTAAATTAGTATAGGTCTCGTGCAATTCTTATACTCCGTACAAAATATTGAGAGTTTTACTTATTGTTTTGTTACAATTCATTACTTCTTCACATTTTTTATGCTTGTATTTTGATCTGGGAAAAAAAAAAGTTGTAACGGCAAAACGAGAACTATGTAATGAAAATGTTTTTTACTACAAAACTAATAATAATATTATTTGTTTATTTAACTATTTTTGTATATCATAATAATATCATTTTTACTTAATTGAAATGATTTTTATAGTGTATCACAATTTTCAAATTATTTTATTAGTGAAATGATTGTCTATTATTTTTATACCATTTTTATTTTGTATAACCCCTTAAATTCTCGTCTACAGAGTATTTCTTTATTTAAACGTAAGTATATTTTGAAGGAATTTTTTTTTCCAGAAGAGTTATTGTTTAGTATATAGGGGATGGTCATATGGTGTCTCTTCGTTTTGTAGGATTATACAACCAGTCGAGTAGGATAGGTAACGGACTAATGGACTGAACACTTCAACTCAAAGAAGGTTATGATCCGCTTCGGCTTCAAACAACTCGTTATGGTGCTAATTTTTCATGGGTGTTTAAAAGAAATTTATTTCATACAAGAATTTATACTTGTGAGCTTACAAGGTTTAATATGGACGTAAAACATTCTATGCATTTCGTAAACAACTCTGATAACATGCAAGTATGAAACAACTAGGCCTGTTAGGGGCAAAAATTAGCATTGTTTTGCCTGACACATGGCACAAGGAGATTGTGCATAAGTAAAAGTAAGGATTGATGACATGGTGAAGTTTGATTGGGCAAGAGCAAAGAACATGGATTAAGGAACAAAATGGAGATATGTGGTCAAGATTAAAGCAAGATTAACGGCTGAGATCACTACAAAACGAACGCGGGAAACTGACGGACAAAATCCGTCAGTAACCGAGAAAATCCGTCAGTAATTTAGACTACTGACGGAATTTCCGTCAGTACCCCGCGTCACTTCAATTGGTAACGAAAAAACGGCTTCTGACGGATTTTCCGTCAGTATTTGAAACTACTGACGACTTACTGACGGACGGTTCGTCAGGCAATTCAATTGAAAAGTCAACATAATATTGACTTTACTGACGGAAACTGACGGAATTTCCGTCAGAAAAGTCAAAGATTGACTTGAGGTACTGACGGAAATTCCGTCAGTACGTCCAGTCAATCTTGACTATTCTGACGGATTTTCCGTCAGTTTTCTCAAGTCAATTTTGACTTTCCTGACGGAATTTCCGTCAGTTTTCTCAAGTCAATTTTGACTTTCCTGACGGAATTTCCGTCAGTAAGTAAAAGAGTAGTGGCTGGATACAGCAGCCTGCTGTCCAGCCACAATGCGTTTTTTTGCATTGTTTTAAACGTTGAAAATTTCAACAAAACCTGCAATACAGAAAATACATACGTTCACCGCAAAGCGGTAATTCATACTCACATCGACCGCACGATCGGAAATCAACAAAAGGCGATAAAAATAAAGGTGGAGACCGATAGAAATTGGAAAAAGAATTCATTACATAAAATCAAAAAACAAATTCATACAACTTGGGAATTTACAAGCTTACAAATTCAACTGTTCCTAACTTAGGTAAATTAAACATTACTAACCTAAGGGGGTAACGGGAGGTGCTCCAAAACCGTGCCCGTCGTCCGCGTTGTCATCTCTTGGACGTGGAGGAGGGAAGTTGTTGCACAAGTCCGGGGGAAGATATCTCATCATAGCCGCTTGCAAGGCAGCCATTTGCGCGGCTTGGTGATCCATTTGTTGTTGATTGGCCCGTACTTGTGCTTCAAGGGCAAGTCGGGCGGCTCTCTCATGTTCTCGTTCATTCGCAAGTGCATTCAATTGTTCCTTCATTTGAGTATTCTGAGTTGCGAATTGGGTGTAATCTGTAGGATTGTAGGAGAAAGAAGCGCGTGCACTTTTGTTGCATGGTGGATCATACCACACTTGTTTCCCCTTGTCTCCTACCCCGAAGAGCCTTAACTTCTTATCGAATCCGTCAACCGCTTTATAATATGCACGGAATTCGTCTGGGGTCTCGCCAGTTGGCGTTTGCTGACTCATCTCCTCGGTGTAAGCTTCCTGAACCCACAAAAAAGAAATTATATAATTAAAAACATTAAGTAATCAAAACAAAACGAAACTAATAAATAGTATTAAAATTAGATATAAAAAAACTCCCTAGTAATTATTAGACAAACTTACGTTTGTCTTAGCAGCTCTAGGGTTAACCCATTCGCCCTTCTTGTTCTTTTTTGTTTTCTCAAACAACTTGTACGGGGTAGGATTAACCTGAAAGTATTATAAAAACATAAAGTGATATATATATCGGAAATATTAATCCTTCATAGTTAATATCCTAAATTGTATGTGAATTAAAAATAAAGGACTTACCAATTCTTTAAACGCATCGGAACAACTCTTCCGGCCTAGAGTATGGGTGCCCACCGCTTTCTCGCCACCTGACCGTCTATTAGCCTTGTTTATGTTAGACCTCTTGGCGAATTCGGGATCGCTTTCGGGCCTATTTCTAATGTTTTCCCACCAACTTTCAGGCACCCAATCCGGCCTATTTTTGTTATACTTGCAGCCATTGACAAGTGAGGTAATCCGCCTCGTGACATGTTTCTGCCAGTCGGGCTTCGGATCGTAGTTCGGATCGACCGAGTTCACATGATTCTATTTCATCATAAATAATTGCTGAAATTGTATAACTACATTTTTTGAATGAAAACAATTACTTTTTAGTAATAGATATATACAACCGTAATAAAATATACCTGAAAGTACTCCCACATCCGCCTACGCTGGTATAGGCTCGCTTCACTCCATTTGGTGAAGTATTCTCGGTTTATGGTACGAATAAAAGACCAAGTAACGTATTGCTTGATCGGCTTGTCGTCCCACCTGAAAAATATACATATTAGAACGAACGCGATAATAAAAGATAATAGAAATTATCGTAAAAGTGATAATAAAATAAAGTTTGCGATAATAAAAGTATGATATATATAAATTAATTAGACATTTACCATTGGCCTATAGTAGGATTGCGAGACAGAATAATCCGGTTACTCTCCTGCTGTGGCGTCGGGATCGCCACCTGCTCCTGCTCCTGCTCCTGCTCCTGCTCCTGCTCCTGCTCCTGCTCCTGCTCGTGAAAGGCAGCATCCTCCTCGTTCCGCTCATCGTCGGCACGACGAGAACGACTAGTACTGCCACCTATGATTCGTCTGATAAACGATCCACCTGCCATAAGTAAAAGCTATATACAATGGAAATTGTTAGGTAGTTCAATATATAAAAACCGTGAGCAAACTTCTTGAATTACAATGCAAAGTTTCAAATTTAATTATAATTGTATTTTGACAAATAGATTACAATTAACTAGTGACCCTCACTATCACTATCACTACAAATCAACAAACTTTCATCATCTGAAAAAAGTATTCCGACTTCTTCCTCATCTTCCTCATTTTGTAGTAGTTGAATTTCTTCATCTTCATCATCTTTTTCTTTTTCTTCACCGATGTCCTTGTCATACTCCCCTTCACCCCTTTCAACAACCACTTCATATTCATCCTCACTTTGTGTCTCTTCCACCAAAATTGGTGAAATTGACTGACTATTGACAACCACATCTTCTTGGAAGACAATTTCGTCAACAGGAGCATCAACATGCGATCGTGCCTTGATTTTAAAAACCGCGGACCATTGATTATCTTTCTTAGTGGTTGGATAAGGAGCATAACACACTTGATCCACTTGAAAAGCTGCCACGAATGGGTTATGTCCACGAAGTTTCTTTTTTAAGTTTACATCGACAAGTCCGTATACCTTATGGATACTAACTCCCTGTGGGGAATTATCAAACCAATCACATTTAAACAATATGGCTTTATAAATTCTGTGCTCGGTATAATAAGAAAGCTCAACTACTTCATTAAGGGTTCCGTAGTAGTCCAACCCTTCAGTAGAACTCACACAAACCCCATTGCTTATAGTAGCTTTCGGAACATCAACTCCCTCTTTAAAAGCACGAAATTTATAGCCATTGATAGAATATCTTCTCCATGTCCTCACCCAGTTACTTGGACCCCCTGCTAGAGCTATTATTAAAGGATCCTTCAATCTATAAGCCTATATATCAATAAAACAATATATTAATTATAATAAGATGTTATATTCTCAATATTAATTATTAGTTAATAAGAAATTGAAATGTGATCTTACTTCATTTCCCAACCATTTCGAAAAACTTTTGTCATGTTTGCTCCAAACATCATCATCAGACGTGACATCAGGATATGTGAGTTTGATGTACGTCTCAAATTCCCTATAATAAGAATAATAAGACGTGACATCAAGACTTAGTAATGTACGTTTGAACTATAATGAATTAATTTTATTACGAAAACTTATTTGTGTAATAATGAATCAAATACTTACTTTTCATAAGTCTCTAAAAATTGCCCACAGTTTCTTAGCACATAAAAATGAGCTTCTTCAAACTCTTTTTCATTTAAGTACCTCGTTATACATTTCCCGGTAGTATTTACCATGTCATCATTGAACAACTCGGGTATATTTGAATCTAGTTGGTTATTGGAATTCACACCAACCTCCAAGTCCTTCGCTTTTGTGTCAATGTGATCTTCGAAATATAGGGAACAAAAATTAGAAATTTCCTCTAACAAAAAAGCGTTGCATATGGAACCCTCGACCCGAGCTTTGTTGCCAACCTTCGTTTTCAAATGATTAAGGAACCTCTCAAATGGATACATCCATCGATATTGGACAGGTCCTCCAACTTTCGCTTCATAAGGTAAGTGAATAGGTAAATGCTCCATGGAATTGAAGAAAGAAGGGGGGAATATCATTTCTAACTTGCATAATATCTCCGCAATTCTTGACTCTAGATGTTCCATGGAATCAACTTTAATCGTAGAAGTACACAAGTCTCTAAAAAATTGGCTTATCTCCGTTATAGCATTCCAAGAATTCGTCGGGAGTAAATGTGTCAATGCAACAGGAAGTAACCGTTCCATAAAGACATGACAATCATGACTTTTCATGGAATGTAACACCAAATTTCTATGGTCAACACACCGACTCAAATCTGAAGCATAACCATCCGGGAATTTCAAACTAGCAACCCATTCGCATAGAGCCTTCTTCTCCGCTATCTCTAAAACAAACCTAGATGATATGGGTCGTTTCAAGCAATACTCAAGAAAGTCAGCTTTACCCTTAGGGCCAAATGAAGTTTTCTTTGTTACATTCATCACCGTGTTGATAAGTTGTTCAAAAAAGTTTTTCTCAATGTGCATAACATCTAAGTTGTGTCGAATCAACAATGTCTTCCAGTAAGGGAGTTCCCAAAAAATGCTTTGTTTCCACCAACCTTCAGTTTTGTCGTTTTTCAATCTTTTCATTTCTTCAGCAGAAGACTCGACAACTTTTGGTAAACCTTTTACCGAATCCCAGACTTCAGCACCGGTTAATTTGATTGCAACTGTGGTATCCTCAGTTTTCCTATTCTTTAGAAAATGCTTACCATTGTTGCGGAAAGGATGATCATGTTTCAAGAAAGTACGATGACAATCGAACCAACAAACTTTTTTACTATGTTTCAGAAAAAAGGATTTAGGATCTGTTTGAAGACAATAAGGACAGGCACGGTATCCGGCTGTGGACCAACCGGAAAGCATGCCATATGCAGGAAAATCATTGATCGTCCATAGTAATGCCACTTTTAATTGAAAGTTACGTTTCTTAGAGACATCATAGGTATCCACACCGGTTTCCCAAAGTTCTTTCAACTCTTTGATCAACGGTGGGAGGTACACATCCAATTTTGCTTTAGGGTTATTAGGACCTGGAACGATCATAGATAAGAACATAAATTGCCTCTTCATGCATAACCAGGGGGGTAAGTTGTACGGGGTTACAATCACGGGCCAACACGAGTAAGACTTCCCGAATTGGCCATAAGGGGAAAATCCATCTGTACACAAACCTAGTCGAACATTGCGAGGCTCACTTGCAAATTCTGGATGCTCTCTATCGAAATGTTTCCACGCTTCTCCATCACTTGGGTGTACCATTGTCCCTCTTTCTCTTACTCGAGAGTTTTTATGGTGCCAACTCATCTCACCTGCTATGTGTTTGGTTGCAAATAGTCGTTGTAACCTTGGCGCAAGCGGGAAATAAGTCAGTGGTTTACAAGGTATTCGCTTCCGGCCACTTAAATTCTTTTTACCTTTATATCGAGAGGCATGACATTTGGTACATTCCTCAAGATCGGCATTTTCTTCCCAAAAAAGCATACAACTGGTAGGACATGCATCAATTTTCACATGGGGTAGTTGGAGTCCCTTAAGCAAATTCTTAATCTCTTGAAAATTGCGCGCCATTTGATTATTTTTTGGAATAATGTCACTAATTAACGACATAAAACCATTGGCGCATCTAAGAGATAAGTTGTTCTCACATTTGAGTGATACCAACCTAGCAGCCGCTTGCAACAAACTCATACTACTTCCCTCATAAACTGGTTGTTCGGCTTTATTTAACATTCTATAAAAGGCTGAAATTTGGGGATGTGGGGGATAACGAACTTCTTCATCGCTAAGGTCGTCGGGATTAAGTCGAGCCTCCATTATTTGCTCAACATTATCACGTAATGCATCTTCAACCAACTCCCGGTAAGGATTCTCACTAACTACGATACTACTTGAACTCTCTTCGGTAGCCAGTTTCTCACCGTGATACTTCCATACATAATAATTATCAGTAAAATCATTCGACCATAGATGATTTTGAACCTCCCTTTTCGATTTAAAAGCTAAGTTATCGCATTTCTTACATGGACACCTCATTTCACCGCCTAAATCCTTAAACTCACTATATTGTTCCGCGAATTCAATAAACTCTTTCACCCCATTTGCCAATATCAGCTTGGGTTTCTTTTTTTCGTCTAATCTTTC
>JAIUZE010007231.1:0-12355 GCA_022085475.1 Heliosperma pusillum | reverse complement strand
ATTAACTTGCATGTATAAAAGTTTTTAAAACTACCTATTTCCGCAATATAATTCACATGCTTGTTTGTTTTATATTTCCGCATTCGCGAGGGTTGTCACAACGGCCACCCCGGCCACCACCACCTTCCTTTCCACTCGGCTCTACTCTCTGACCACAGCCATCCCGGCCGTCACCTTCTCTTTTATTTTTATTTTCAGATTTGTTTTTGTTGGTGGGTAGGCCTCTTCTCCTTAATTTTTTATGTCTGTTTTTGTGTGGTGGTGAAGTGGTTGTTGGTAGTGGTGGCTTAGAGTGGGGTGGGGTCGGATGTTGTGGTGGGTAGGCCTCTTGAGTTTTTTTTGTTTTTTTTCATATTTGTCGTGGTGGTGCGTGACTGGTTGTGTTTGTGCTCCGGCGAGGTTGGGATTGTTGTGGTAGTTGAGACTAAAGTTACATGATATTAGAGTAAAGTTACTTTATAAAATGACATATTATCGGACCAAAGTTACATAAAATCAGTCTAAAGTGACATTTTATCGGACCAAAGCTACATAAAATTAGACTAAAGTTACATCTTAAAGGACTAAAAATTATTTAAATTCGACAAACTAGACTAAGGGTACTCGAAATTTGATTAAAGTTGCATAAAATTGGACTAAAGTTACATGAAATTAGACTAAAGTTACATGAAATTAGACTAAAGTTACATAAAGTTGTTTACATTCAAATTATTAATATATTCAAAATCAATTTACATTACCTAACTTAAAAATTTACATACCAAATGGCCTTAAATCGTTAAAATTACACTTATTAAAGACTAAAATTACACTCATAAAACACTAAAGTTACATAAACTTCATTCTAAAATTACATCGTTTCAAAAAGTTAAACAATTTGAATGTAACTTTAATTAATTAAGGGTGTAACTACAGTATTTTACTAATATAACTTTAGTCAAAGTCATTATGTATCTACAATATATGAATTATGTAAGATAATATAATTTTGAATTTATTCAAACTTTTCTTAATTTTAGTCAAATTTTATGTAACTTTAAGTCTAATTTTATGTAACTTTTATCAAATTTTAAGTAACTTTAATTTAATAATATGTAATTTAGTCATGTTTTAAATATATAAATTCAAATTTATACCATTTTATGTAACGTTAGTCACATTCTATGTAACTTTGGTCAATAATTATGTAATACCCTCATCTCTTACCCAACACCACAAACAACCACTCCACCACCGGAAAAAAACAACCAAATAAATTGATCTGAAAAACAATAAAAGAATGGTGGAGGAGGGAGGCCGGCGAGTGGCGGAGGAGGGAGGATGTAAGGGAGGAGGGGTGGCGGCCGAGGGATGAATGAGGCCGTGAGGGAGGAGTGGTATGGCGACAAAGGCGGCAATGGTGGCAGAGGCGGCAGGCGGCAATGGCGGTGTGGTGGCAGAAGTAGCGTGGTGGTAAGGAGTGGTAGGCAGAGCGGTGGGTGGCCGGCGTGGTGGCGTTTTGGCAGTGGGGAACCGATGTTGGGGATTTGTAGAGAGAGGAGAGGAAGAATTTGTAGAGAGAGGAGAGGAAGAGAGACAAGGGAGTGGAAAAAGTGGGTAGGTTTTGAGAAAATAATTAAGGTTTGAGAGGTTTTATATCATCCTTTCTTTTTTTGTTTTAATCTTGACCCTTTATTTCTTAGATCTAATGGCTTATATTAGGACTTAGGGACTTACAAAAAAAAAGTGGACTCATGTGATCCTATCTCTCTCTCTCTCTCTCTCTCTCTATATATATATATATATATATATATATATATATATATATATATAGGTTCTTATGAGTCCACCATTTTTTGTGAGTTCATGAGTCCTCATCTTAGCCATTGGATGAGGGAGATGGATGGATGAGATTGTAGAGACAAAAGCACACTTAACACTAATCAATTACCTATGCACTAATTAATTAACTTTCTCTCTCTAGCCTTTAGTTAATCACTTTTGAGCATTTTTAAGTATCTGAGATTTATGAGTGTAACTTCAGCCCCTGTTTGTGAAACTTCAAACAAAAATGTGATTTCGATTATATAAATTTGAATTTATGAAACTTCAAGACAAGTTTATGTAATTTTAGACTTTTTATGAGTGTAACTTCAGTCATTACGAGTGTAACTTCAACCATTATTTATGTAATTTCAAACTAAAATGTGATTTCGACTACATAAATTTGAATTATTGAAACTTCAAGAAAAGTTTATGTGATTTTAACATTTTTATTAGTTCAACTTCAATCATTACGAGTGTCACTTCAACCATTATTTGTGTAACTTCAAGCCAAAAATGTGATTACGACTACATAAATTCAAATTTATGAAACTTCAAGACAAATTTAAGTGATTTTAGCCTTTTTATGAGTGTAACTTCAATCATTACGAGTGTCACTTCAACCATTATTTGTGTAACTTCAAACTAAAATTTGATTTCGACAACATAAATTTGAATTTATAGTGGATCTTTATGCTTTAGTCTTTCCTCGTGTAACTTCAGTCCAAACTAATGTAACTTCAGTCCAAACTAATATAACTTCAGTCGCTTTAGTCTTTCCTCGTGTAACTTCAGTCCAAACTAATGTAACTTCAGTCCAAACTAATGTAACTTCAGTCCTTAACTATGTAACTTCAGTTATATAACTCTTAATGGTATAACTTTAGTCTATAATAGTGTAACTTTAGATCTGGATTTAAAATAAATAAATAAAAACATAACAAATTTGAAAAAAATAAATATAAAAAATAAAAAAATGTGTAACTTCAGTTACTAAAAGTGAAACTTCAGTTACTATGTGTGAAACTTCAGTTACTATATGTGAAACTTCAGTTACTATATGTGAAACTTCAGTTACTATATGGTTTTTTAGATCCGAAAAATAATAAACATATATGTGAAACTTCAGTTACTATATGTGAAACTTCAGTTACTATATGTGAAACTTCAGTTACTATATGGTTTTTTTAGATCCGAAAAAGTAATAAACATAAAAAACTTGAAAAATAATAATGAGATCTAAAAAATAAAAACATAAAAACTCAGTTTTTAATAATGTAACTTTATTATTTAAAAGTGTAACTTTAAGGCTTAATAGTATCATTTCAATTCTTTATAGTGTCACTTCAAGGCTTATAAGTGTAATTTTAAGCCTTAAAAGTGTAACTTCAAGTCTTAAAAGTGTAACTTCAAGCCTTAAAAGTGTAACTCAAAAAAATCAGATCTAAACATAACAAACTATAAGAAATAACAAAATTAAAAAACAACCAAAAAAATAAATATAGAAAGAATATCTGAAATATATGTGACTTTAATAAATGACTTTAATATAAAATATATGTGACTTTAATAAATAAGTCGTGTTACTTTAATATACAATATGTGTTACTTTAATACACAATATGTGTTACTTTAGTAGACGTCATTAACAATTGAAACCTTTTTATTAGATCTAAAAAAATGAAAAAAAAAAAAAAACTAAACAAAACAAAAGCTACTTCAGTGGTGGACAGTGGTGGACAAAAACTAAACAAAAAAACTAAACAAAACAAAACATTTGAAACCTTTTTATTATATCTAAAACCTTTTTATTAGATCTATACAATCTTGTTTGGTAAACAAGCAAAACAAATCTGAGAAAGGAGAAGGAGGGTTGCGGCTGTCCGTGGTGGACAGAGGAGGGTCGGAGGTCGGTGGAGAGGAGGAGAGGGCCGCCGCACTTGGAGAAGAGAGGAGGAGAGGCCGTGGTGCAGGCGTGGTGCAGGCGGCAGGGGCGGTGCGGTGAAAGGGTAATATGGTCGTTTTTTTTTTTTTTTTTTCAGATCTAGTTGTTAGTGGTGGTTGTTGGTGGTGGTGGTTTGGTGTGAAAGGAAGGGAGAGGCGTGGGAGGGCGGAAATGATAAGGGTTCGAGGTGGCAAGGGGCGGTGACAGGTGGCGGGCTACATGGCAGGAGTCCGTTGGTGGTGGAGGTGGGGCGGCGGCGTCGGTGGCAGGTATGGGTGTGGGTTGGTGCGGGTGAGGGGAGCAGGTGGTGGTGGTTCTCGGATGTGGTGGCGGTCGGTGGTTCCCGTGAAGAAGGTGAGGGAAGGTGGGGGAAGGTGAGGGAAGGTGGGGGAGTGAGTTTAGAGAGAAGGGAGTGGTTGGGTTGAATGAAGGGAATATTATTTTGGGATTTTGGGATTTTGAATTTATTAGGGTTTTAGAGAGAGATGAGAGGATAGATATTGTGTGAGATGAGAGAGAAGTAGTTGGGTGGAAAAGCTTATATAGTGAATTAGTATAGATTAGTGATTAATTAGTGAAAAGTAGAGAGATAGTGGTATTAATGACCATTTAGGAGTATCAATCTCAACCATCCATCTCCCTCATCCAATGGTCACAAAGAGGACTCATGGACTCACTCTTTTGAGATGGACTCTCTTGATCCTTTCTCTATATATATATATATATATATATATATATATATATATATATATATATATATATATATATATATATAGGGTCAGGATCCGGTGAGAACTACTAGTATAATGAGAACTGTGAGAACCATTTACAGCCCTTAGATCTTATAATATAGACAGCTCAGATTAACTAACCAAACACCTCCAATTTTCTCGCTCCCGCCCCCAAACCTTTCAATCTCATTCATTTTCCAAAATTTCTTTCTCACTCATAATTCTTTCTCTCTCTTCGACATCAGTTCATCTAATGCCCATTCTTTCTCGCTCCCACCCCCAAACCCTTCTCTCTGCCGTTCGATCGTCACATAAAGGACGATCAAACACTTCGACGATCAACCACTTCGACGATTAAACTGTTAAAAGCTTCTTCATCCATGGATACTGTTAATTCGAGGTAAACATTCGAAATTGATGATTAAATTTTGTGAAATTAGGGTTTATATTGTTATCTAATTGTAATTTTTTTAGTTTTTTGATTAAATTAGTTGAATTAATGGTTTTATTATTGGGCTAAACTGGTAATTATTATTATGTTTGTGAAATTAGGGTTTGGTGAATTATATTGGGTCAATTGAGAAATTATGGTTGTTGATTTTGAAAAATTACCTAAATTTGTTGAAATCTGGGTTTTATCAAAATCTGTAGATAATTATGATAATTATGTGCATCTAATTTGTATTAGGTGCATCAAAATCTGGGTTTTATCAATGTAGTAATTTTACCTGTCTTTTTTACTATGATGAAATCTATTTTTTTTGTTGAGTAAAATTTGCATTGATGAATTGAGGAAATATTCACATGTCAGACTTCAGAGATTGCTTGTAATCTGTGAGATTAATCTTCCAATTCCTGAGCAATTTTAATTTTAATTTATTTTTCCTGATTTATTATTAACTCTTTTTTCCTAAATTCGTGATTATTGTTTTAGTTTGAATCAGGGTTTTATCAATGTAGTAATTTTCTGATATGTATCAAAATCGTTTATTATTTAATTTTTGATGTTTCTTGTTGTAGGAATGTGAGTGACATTGTATCATATACTTCTTCAAATGTAATTACAAGTCAAGTAGTGATTGTAGAAGCTAATGCATCTCAATCCGTATCTGAAATATCTGCAATTGCAGTTGAGGTTCTTGTACCTGTGACTTCTGATGTTATTCAAAGTACAATTTTGTTCTACCTCATTAGTTTTTTCATATTTCATGCATGTACTGGGTTTTTTCATGCACATGAGTCGTTTTTCCATGCACCTATACGTCAAATGTTAAGAAAACTGAGCTATACATGTGTTGTATATCTGTAATTCATCTTCTTATGTATCCCTCATCTTTTTAATTCTATATTTCATCACATATGCAGACAACGTAGTAGAAGAAGTAGTAGATGAAAAGGAGGCAAAAGGTTCTTCAAGCAACAGGAATCGTACTTTTGATTGTCCTATCCATCTTAAGCCTATTATTGGTATGGTATTTGATAAGCTTGAACTTGGTATTGGGTTTTATGAAGCATATGCAAAAGAATGTGGATTTGTGTCTAGATTAAGATCACAAAAGGTTTCTAAGGATGTTGTCACGCATAAAGCATGTTTGTGTAATAAGGCTGGAGAATGTGAAGCAAAAGGAACAAAACAACGGAGGCAAAGTACTAGGATTTCGTGTCCTGCTAGGGTTAACTTTAAGCGAATTCCTAGTGGTCAATACCAAATATATGCTTTTGTTGAAGGTCATAATCATATGCCACAAACACCATTAACAATGGTACATTTGACGCAAACGAGAGAATTGAATATAGTTCATAAAAAATTCATAGTTGACAACGCAAAAGTTAACCAAGGACCAGTTAGGACCTTTAGGATGTTTAAGGAGTACGTTAGAGGTTATAAGAATGTGGGTGCGTCATTGGAAGACTTTAAAAATTATTCCAGAGATATAAAGAAGTATTTAGCAGAAGGTGATGCTCAAATGCTCATTGAGCATTTTATGAAAATAAAACACATGTGTCCGTCGTTTTACTTCGATTTTGAAGTAGACTCTAAAGGTAGATTGTCACATATTTTTTGGGCTGACCCTATTAGTATAAAAAATTATTTGTTATTTGGGGACATGACATCCTTTGACACTACCTTTAGGAAAAATACTTATAGAATGCTCTTTGCCCCTTTCACTGGGGTGGATCATCATAAGAGGTGCGTTACCTTTGGGGCAGGACTTCTTATTAATGAGGGGAAGGAGTCATTTCGTTGGTTATTTACGAAATTCCTAGAAGCTATGGGGGGTCGTCATCCAGTTTGTATGATAACTGATGAAGACGGGGGGATAGAAGAAGGAATGAAACTAGTCTTTAAAGATAAGGTGCAACATAGATATTGCATGTGGCACATATTGAAGAAGTTGCCTAAGAAGGTAGGGCATACAATATGTAAAGAAACTAGCTTTCTGAAAGAGATAAACTCATGTGTTTGGGGTGAAGATGTGGAGCCGAAAGGTGGAATACAATTGGGGAATCTCATGGGTTGTCAGATAATGGGTGGCTTGAGGAGAAGTATGGTATGAGAAAGTTGTGGGTTCCAGCTTACTTTCGTGACTTGTTTTTAGGAGGTCTGATGAGAACAACCTCTAGGTCGGAGTCAGAAAATAATTTCTTTAGCAACTTCACTAATCCAAATTTGACCCTTGTTGAGTTTTGGATGAGATTTGAGAGTGCAATGGATTCACAAAGATGGACTCAATCGAAACTGATTGCACAATCAAAGAACTCGTCCCCTTCGTTGTGTACTCCACTAGCCATAGAAAAGCATGCAGCAGAATTCTACACTCCAAAAATTTTCTTTGAGTTTCAGGAGGAATTAAAAGCAGCATGCTTTGCATGTGGTGTTGAGGATATACAAAAAGATCCGGAACATGCAATTCAATACATCTCTATCATAGATCGAGAAAGGGATAAAGTGTATGTGGTTGGGTTAAAGACGGATGAATCAAAAATTGTGTGCACTTGCAAGAAGTTTGAAAGGCATGGAATACTTTGTAGACATGCTCTGTGTGTCCTTAGAGAACGAGGGTTTAAGAAAGTTCCAAGTGAATATTTAATTAATAGGTGGAGCAAACTAGCAACCTGCAAGCCCATATTCAGTTCTGATGGGCAGTTGCTCACTGATTGTAGATAAGTTGAGGTACAGAAAAACAAAGTCAGTGAATTGTGGTCAGAATTGTTCACTTGCGTGTCAGTAGTTGAACAAAGTCCTGTTTATTGTGATGAGTTGCTGGGCATGCTACGTGGGTTCAAAGAAAGGGTACTTGCGGTAACAAGTGTCATTGATGATAGTGGTAATAGTGGTATTGGAAAGAAAATGGACAAGAATGCTGAAATTGGAATGCTTTTGGGAACAAGTCTTCCTAGTGAAATTAAAGTTTTGCCTCCAAGACAATGCAAAAACAAAGGATCCGGGAAACGATTGATCTCGCAAAGAGAAAAGGCTGGGGAAGTAAGCAAGAGACCGTTAAGAAGATGCAAGGCTTGTGGGGAGATGGCGAACCATGACAGTAGGAATTGTGACAAAAAGACCACCGACGATGACGATGAGTAGAGTAAGTTTTCTCTTATATTAGCGTAAGTTTTCTATTATTAGCACATGTTTTCCCTCCAGTTTTTTTTTATTTCTCCTGAAAGTATACTTGTGTCGCTTGGCAGTTTTGCAAATTTGATTAATGAAACAATGTTTGGACTTGTGCAGTTAAGCAAGGGACTTGCACTGTTGGACCATACTTGAAGAATATCATTCGAGAAGCATACTTGAAGAACTTGAAGAATATCATTTGAGAAGCATACTTGAAGATTTTTTTAATTTGACAGTAGCATGTATAACCATTTTAGGACTTTTTTATTTGAACTTTTATTGTTGAACTTTTTTATTTTATAGAATTTCGACTTGTGAAGCCTTCAAAAATCACTTGAGAATGGACTCACTAAAGTCCACTTGAATAATGGTCCTCTTATCCTATGACCATGTTTGGACTCGAATATTACGTATTTCATGCACGTAGGAGGTTTTTTCATGCACATAGACTAATTTTTAATGCATGTAAAAGGCAATTATTTGAGTAACTTGAGAAATAGGATTAATTTATGTAGGGAACAATTAACTAAAAGTGACTAATTGATGAAGCTTGGGCTATATTAATACACAAATTGTTTGACTATTTGATTTGTGCCACGAAGATGTTTGGATTGATGGCATGAATAGAGAAGGTGGTGGGGCGGCAGGGATTATGAAGTGATGGGGCGGAGATTGTTGACTTCGCAGCAATGCACGCGCTTGACGATGAGAGTATTAGTATTGGGCCAGTCATAATTTAGGGTCAGTTTTGAGTCCTGGTTTCCGCTTGAGACATGATGGTCATATTTAGAATGAAAATTCATAATTGTTTTGACACAGGACAGGTCCCAAAGATAACATATTTCATGCATGTACAAGGTTGTTTCATGCACATATACTATTTTTTAATGCACTCATACGACAATTATTAAGGAACTTGAAAAATTTGATGAAATGATGTAGGGAAACTTAAAGTACTTAATTTGTGCTTATTTCAATTTGGGCTTTGTCCCATATTAATATTAGTCTTTTAGACAATCAGAGTTTTTGTTTTAGAAAAGACGACCGATGATAAATAGCTTAATTTGCTTTACAATTATTATTCATCAAGTTACCTAATTCTGGAACAATTTTGAGAACTGTTTTCCGCTTGTCTAGACGAGATGGTCATATTTTATATTTCGAGTACTGGTTTACGCTAATCATAAATGTCTTGACATAGGCCAGTTCCCAAAGATAACATATTTTATGCATGTGGAAGGTTGTTTCATGCACATACACTGTTTTTTAATGCATGTATAAGGCAATAATTTCATAACTGATGCCCTAGTACAACTGTTTAAATAGATCCTATAAGTTATATGTCTTTACCACCTAAACTTACCGATATCTTTTAACAGATCCTATGGTCAATAATTACACTAACTGTACCACCCAAACATACAGAAATCTACAACTTTACTCCAGCCAAATCTTGCAAGGTTCAATGCCTAGGTTCTGTGCTACTCCCTTCGATAATCAAGTGTTTAGAAAATAAAGCCTAGTCGAAAACCTACAAAAGTAAAAGCGGGGGAAATATTGTTACGTTTAGGCCACTCCTTAGATTGAAAATAAACGAAAGAAAATTGAAAATTATGAATTCAAAAGTTATTGATATTACCTTTCTCTTGTTTTGCTCCCATTTCATAAGTTCAAGAAGCATACTCTCACCATATTCATCCAAATCCTGCATATATATTTTTGACAACAATATTAAAAGTGCTGCAATAAAAAATGCTCAATAATGTTCAACTAATATAACTTAGTTTAGATATCCTTACCTCGTAACAAGTCTCATCTATCCATGATGCTTGAAAACGCAAGTTTTCAAGCCACTTCAGCAGATAGACTCCCCAAGCATACCTATGAAAGTTGTTACACATTTAAATATGGTTTGTATCCATCAAATATATTAAGATGAGTAATATAATTTAAGCATAAATTAAGTACGTAAGGTACCCATTCTTTTGTTGAGGCACATTCACAATCTCCCACTCAAAAGTTTTTATCTGCAGCAGTCTTTTTTATCTGCAGCAGTCTTTTGTAACCCGGACGGTCTCTTGCGATGATCTCCAAAGCAGGCAATAGCTATACAAAAACATTCAGATTATATAATCGACTCGAACAAAGTTTTGGTAACAGGGAATGTGCGCGTGACACAAGAAGAAGTTGTTGTGACAGTTATCCATAAAATAAACGTAATAATGACATATTTCTCGCTGCTGAGATAAGCGATTTAAAAAAATATCAGGTCAATCCAACACACGAGCACATGATCATTCAGCGAGTTAGGCATAAAATCATACCGTATCAACCAAAAATGTAAGTCTTGCATCAGGGCGCCGTGGCAATCTGGAGTCAAGTATGAAATTTTTCCTTTTATGAAAGTCCGAAACACAAGCAAACCAATGTTCTTTGTTCACGCAGAAAGGAAAGAACGCCTGAAATATTTACAAAACATGCGGAAATGAAATTGATACAATAAAAATTGTCATGATACACAATCAGTGATAATTATTTATTTACCAGTTGGGCTTTGGCTAAATTTTGGGGCAAATAGTCAAGCTTAATGTATTGGCTTCGAAAACCGTCTTTTGGAACAACATCCTGAAAGGTGCGAGCGAGCCTTTGTCAAAAATCTTGGTAATTCCAAGAACAATCATTAGTAGTTACTAAGGAATATGAATACATACCTTCATTATTGTCGGAAAGTACACAACACCTGGTTTTTCGAGGGTTGTACGAAGACCAACAAGATCAATAACCATATCCATCACCCAACTCCCTCGTAGCAAAGTCTGCATTGCTTCTTGGGTAACTTCCAACCATTCCGTTGCAACAACAACATCACTAATAACGCAAATAATTGTAATTAGATCCACTCAAAACATATAAATGCAAAAAAAATAATTATATTTTAAAAAATGCTTTATGGTCAATTATAACTTACTTCTTATTCGCCACAATTGTCTTAATAAAATTCATCAACTGTGCATCTGTATAGCATAACTCTTTTCATGCATCCGTATAGCATAACTCTTGTCGCACCTGATTACTGCGGAAAATCAAAGGTTCTTAAAATTTGATTGCAAGATATAAGTTGTATAAGACAAAAATGTAGAATTTTTATTTACCGAATCTCACAGCCACCGCCACTGTTGTAAGCCTTTGCATCAGACGTCACTTGAACTTTCAAAGAGTTGTTAGCCCAAGTCAAAATTTGATTGCAAACCCTCACAATATAACGTTTCACAGCATATCTCTGAAAAATAACAAAAAAAAAGTGAAGTTAGAATCAGAGCCTACATATTTCATGCATATACAGGGCTAATTCATGAAACTACAGAGCTAGTTCATGCATATACAGGGCTAATTCATGAAACTACACAGCTAGTTCATGCATATACAGGGCTAATTCATGAAACTACAGAGCTAGTTCATGCATATACAAGGCTAATTCATGAAACTACAAAGCTAGTTCATGCATATACATCCATGAAACTGCACAAATAAGACAAGTAGCAGAAAATGAAACAAACTGATGACCTTCCTAATAAACATTCATCTGAATTGATCTAAATATTACGCATAAGCTAGATAAATAGAAACACTAACATAAAATTAGACTTCAGTAATAGAGACTTACGTCCTTTAGCAGCTTTGAACTATAGCCTAACTTAGTCTCGTTGTACGTCTCCATATGATGCATAAGGTAGATTCCAGTATCACGCACAACATCAAAGGTTGAATTCGGAACATACAGTTTGGCTATTAAATACCATGCAGCGTTCAGCTGTGGAATCTTGTTACTAAGCTTTGAAATCAACAATTTCGTCTGATAAGCGAAAGACAATGCCAAGTAAATAATTTATTTTAAAAGTAGACCTAAATCAGCCATTTAACAAGCTTATTGCGAAAGCGGATGAAGACATACCACATCTTTAACATGGACTGAATAATCAGTTTGCTTCGCATCCATTGGGTGTATAACTTTGTACAAGCTATTCTCAACATGGAAACAAAAAATAAGTGGCGTGGGTGCCACAACAGGAGTAAAAACCTGCAATATAATAAAAATAAAAAGGCTATTAGCTAAGAACTATTTATATTATTAATTAGCAACATTTTAAAAAAATTTAAATCTTCAAGGAATTACCAACTTCACTTCTTCAAAGTTGACGTCCAATGAGTTAATCTGTAGATTAAATTAGGTGATGTATTAGAGAATACAAAAGCTAC
>JAIUZE010007229.1:0-87152 GCA_022085475.1 Heliosperma pusillum | reverse complement strand
GTCCTACACGGGATTTAGGCACAAACAAATCCCAACAAGTTATCAACCAAAAATCCTCATTTATCAACACAAACCATCAATTCTCATATCATATAACAACTAACAACAACCAACAACAACAACACAAGTCCTAAGCATACTAACCATAATCTAAATACGATTACTAGCCTAGAAAACACATAAAACACGTAAATGATATCGAGTAACCCTTCACCGTTACCTTTTCGCGTCTTTAATCGATTTCTAAACCTTCCTAGTCTCCACCTACATACAATTAGATAATAAAAGATGAATATCATTCACCTTGAGAAAGTCGGATAATTTAAAAAGTGAGAAAGACAGTAATTTTATTACCAATACGGATAGAGGAAGATGAGAGGGGAAGAATAAGACGAACTTACGTGAATTTGAGCAAGAAACGAATGAGATATGATGATTCAAAGACGGATAAAAAATGGAGGCTAGGTTTCTTTGGTTTCTTAGTGAGGAAGAAAGAAGATGTTGAGTTGTGAGGGAAATTAGGTTATGAGGGGAGTATATGTAGAGTAAGTGGAAAAAAGTCAAGAAAAAGTCAAAGACGGCTTAAGACGGGTTTTACTTGAAATCTTGCGGAAATTCCAAATACGAACTCGGAAATTCTAAATTCGACTCGGAAAGTTAAATTCTAAATTAAAACTAAATTTCACTGAAAAGTATCCGTAAAATATTTTCACTATAAAAATAGGGTACATTTACGGGTGTTACAATTGACCAAGACCAAGGCATAGGATTCCGTGCCTAAGATGAAAAGACGGAGAATCCATCTTACACAAAAACCCGATCGGATTACCAAATACCCGATCGGGTATTTCTGCAAGTGGACGTTACTTAGCTCTTCTTCAAACCGAGCTTAAATGATTACATTAATGCTTTGACTAGGGTACATATTTGGACGAGGGATCAGCAGCCATGCAGCCCTATAAAAGCCAATGATCATCACACACTTTTATCATCAACTTTACAATCATATACTACACAACTTCACATACATTATCATATTATCTTTAGCATACTTTTACATACAATTTAGAGCATAATTTAGTAGTTTATTTCTTCCTTACAAGTTTTAGATTATAGTTTTCTTAGTATTTCTCTAAGTATTTTCATAGCTTTTGTTATTGGGTTGGACAATTGTTCTTTACTTTATTTCTTACATAATCGTATTCCAATTATGGTAATTCTCTATCCTTGATTTACTTATGCAATTTTGACCATCATGAATTATAATCTCACTAATATCATTCTTATAATATTGTTGTTGTTAGGAAGTCAATCTAAAGTTAATCCAGTTAAAACCGAAATATTAGTCAACATATCACATTATGATTTACCTAATCATATAATCCTAAACATTATCACTAAAATCTTTATTAACATAGTCACCATAATCACTTTAGTATTTATATTTCATAGTCTAATTTCATACATCTTTTTCTTATTAATTTACTTAATCACATGATCACATAAATTAGATTAATTCTAATATTGTAAAATTATCATTGTGTAAATAAAATAAATAGAGTTGTAATATTGAAATGATTCACGAGTTAAATGAATTAAAAGAGGAATAGATACCATTTGAACCATCTAGTTGTTTCTTCCTTTGGTCGTGTCAAAATTCTATAACTATGTTTAGTGGCCATAAACAATTGTTTGTATTAGTCAATTTTTTTCTTTATAACGAGAGTTGGGATGGGAATTAGGACTGCCAATAGGGGTTTAGTGACCTAACCATGCTGAAAGGACGTTAGGACCCACTAAAACGTCGGTACGAATCCGAAAGGAATATACCGCTACAAGGCCTAGATAATCATAGTAATTCTAATGTTGGTATCAATGAAACTTTTAATTAGTTTTACATGTATTTCTCTTTCACTGTAACAACTTGATTAGTTAGTTTATCTTACCGTATTAGATAGTTTATTTTGTTATTATCTAGCTAGTTTACTTTATCGTCTTTCTATTCTCGTTCTTAGATAGTTTACTTTATTATTATTGTTTAGTTTATTAGTTTAGTTAGTTAGGCTTTCAATATCGTCATTTAAATATCGTCTTTAATTAGAATTTAGTTGTTGTTATTCGGATCAGAGGGTTTCCCCGATCGGGTATGTGACAACCCGATCGGGTAAGTCTTCTGTTCTGAGTTTTTCCTTTGCAATTTACATATTTGTCATTTACATATCATCATTTACATACTTGTCATTTTATTTTATGTTAATAGCTTATACAACCACCTCAAATGACTCGAACTTAAATGAAAATCAATCCATAGCAATTCATAGTTAACACGTACTCCCTGAGGATCGACACCCTACTTCCCTAATTACATTCCTTATGTTGTTAGCCTAAGTGCGGGTAATTATTTTTGTATCGGGACCGCGACATAACCCGACCAGCTAGTTTGCTAAAAAACTTTGATGTTTGATAATGTTTTGAGAGACTACGTCTCTTTGTAGTAACGTTATACTTTAGTTTGTATTTATTTGACATTCCTCGTACTTTTCTTTTGGGATGTTAAAAGTTTCAAAAATATCGTATTTTCCGCTATATAAATTGCATGCTTGTTATGTTTTATTTCCGTTATCGTGAGGGTTGTCACAAGTCAGACATATTTTCTTGTTGGAATTTGATTGAGGGTAGACCCTCAAGTAAATCCCACAATTTGAGTTTCTTTAAAATTGTTGGACTAATGCGTGCAAACCTCTTGTGCCACAAGCATGAATCATCTAGAGTAGCTTTCATGCACATAAAGGAATTTGTAGTAACTTTGTTTAAATCAATCATATACACGTTCCTTTTACGTAGACCTTCTAGAATAACATTACTTATACCTTCAATTTTGATGCGACAAACATTTGAATGAAAAACTACTTTATTGCCATTGTCACATAATTGAGAGATACTTAGCAAGTTATGTTTAAGACCATCTACCAGATAGACATTATTAATAGCATGTGAAGGAGATATACCAATCTTACCTACACCGATTATTTTGCCCTTCTTGTTGTCTCCAAAGGTGACCTTGCCACCGTTGAAGGGCTCTAGTGAAAGAAAGAGATTCTTATTTCCGGTCATGTGCCTCGAACAACCATTGTTGAGATACCATAGATTATTTTCTTTCTCTATTATCTGCAAGGGAATCAAATACAGCTTTAGGTACCCACGCTAAGTTGGGGCCTTTGTGCTTAGTGACTCTGTAAATTTGATCCTTCCTAACCCATACCTGTTTTACAATTCTTTTGGTCTTAACATAGGGTTGTCTAGGTTTATTATAGTAATTTCTATTATTGTGACGAATACTAGGTTTAAATGACTGCTTCTGATACACATACGCTTTAGATTTTGAAGGTTTAGATGTGTAATCGAAAGCCATGCTATAAAACCATCTGAACTCATTATTTCTAAATTCTTCACGTTGATCTTTAGGTTCAGACGCATCAATACTAGACACGTCATGTTCTTTAAAAAATCAGTTTGATTTTTGTTGTCATTGATATATTTAACGCAATTCTCTTTAACATGACCATTGTGACCACAATAATTGCAAATCAGATATTCTGAAAGATTGACATATATCCTTCTTATGAAATCACGGTCAGAAGGATCGGATTTGCACTTATCATGGTCTCTTCGACTATAACATTCATGTCCTAGACCCATCTTCATGTTATTGTTAGACTGTTCGGTAAGGAAGATTAAGACTTTTTGACTTCCTTCCCAATTATCATGAACTTTTCGTGCATGTAGAAGCAATTCCTTCAAAGTCTGAATTTCTTTTTCACATATCGAATGGTCTAGATTCTAGTCTTTGGAGGGATTGTCCTTTTTAAAATTTTCACGAAAATCATTAAAACGTTTATTCAATATAAATTTCTCCTCATTATGTAGATCTTTGGCTTGGGAGAATTCAGTCTCTATATCTTTCAACTGCCGTGAAAGAAAAGAGTTTTTTTTGTTGTGATGAATGATAACAACTTCGTTTGCCTTAGCTTCAGATTTTAAAAGGTCATTGACTTTCTTCAATTCTAAAGTTATAGCTTCATTAGCTATAACTTTGGCTTGAAGATGCTTAATGTTGAATTTTAACTCTTAGATTATAGCTTCATTAGCTATAACTTTAGACTCAAGAGCTTCTTTCTCAACATTTGTCATGTCTGAAGTTGTAGCTGAAGTTGCCATAACTTTAGATTTGAGCTTTTTAACTTTGGACTTCAGAAGTTGATTTTCCTCAACAATGTCAAGAATTTGTTCCTTAAGATCTTTTAATTCAAGACTCTGTTCATGACAATGATCTAAGGCTTCTTCAAAATACTTAATTAAAGATTTCTTAGCCAATTTCTTAACTTGCTTTTTAAGTTCAAGATGACTAACCTCTTCATCATCTTCTGAATCTGGTTCTGAATCTGAATTGTCGACGAGGCACATCTCATATTCACTCTCATTGTCGCTGTCAGAAATTAGGTCAAGACTGACGTTGCTCAGACACAGGTTGGCGACTTCTTCTTCCTCTGACTCGTCGTCTTCTGTGTCCAAATCTCCCCAGCAATAAGCCATCATGACTTGCTTGAATTCCTTCTTGGTTTTGTCTCTTTGATTTTCTTCCAAGTAGGGCAATCCTTAATCATATGATCATTGTCCCCACATTTGAAGCAACCACGACTTGAGAGAGACCCTTTTGACTTGATTGGCTTCTTATAAGAATTATTAGTGTTATTGTTAAACGTCTTTCCTTGTTTTTGAATAAAGAGTTTTTTCTTAAAACGGCTACCAAATAACACTGTTTCATCTTCAAGACCCGAATCTTGTTTTTCACTAGACTCGGCCTGTAAAGCCACTTTCTTACTAATACTATCGTTTGCCTCATCCTCATCAAGAGTAAACTCGTGAGCCATTAGGGTTCCAAGTAGCTCTTGATAAGATAGGTTAGATAGATCTTTACATTCCTCAATTACCGTCACCTTAGGTCTCCATCGTTTAGACAGACCTCTAAGGATCTTTCTGGCAATTTCCTTAGAGTCAAAAGTTTTATCAAGATTTTTCAATTCAATAATGATACTAGAGAAGCGAGTGGACATGCTATCAAGCGATTCATTTTGCTCCATAGAGAACAATTCGTATTTTCGCATTAACAATGCAATACGTTACTTTTTGACAACAGTCGTCCCCTCATAGGCTAACTCTAGATCATCCCATATTTCCTTGGCAGTTGAGCTAGATGAGAAACGGCCAAACTCAGTAGCAATCATGTCGTTTTGCAGCAGACTGATATCTTTTGAATTTTTCTCAACTTTCTTATAATCTGCCTCAACATACTCCTCTTCTTTCTTTTCGGTGGAAGTGCCAGTAATAGATCCAAGGATGATCTTATTAGGGCCATTCTTAATGATTAGTCAGCACTCTCAGTCGTTACTCTTTATGTAATGGGTCATCATATTTTTTCCATAAACTGTAGTTCTTCCCATTGAATACTGGACACTTCAGGTGTTTGGAATCTATTAAAATTAAATTAAATACAGCGAAAAATAAATAAATAAAAAGATAAAAAAACGGATCCTCCTTGCTGTAAGGCAATCAAGAGCACGAGGCTCTGATACCAATTGTAAAGTCTATTGATCGAATACGAAAGAGGGGTGGAGGTGAATTGAATATTAAAAACTAGCCCCACTTTTTCGATTTATATGATATGTAATTAATTATTTGATCTTATAAATTAAAATCAACTAATTAATTAATCAAAGTAAGCACTAGTAACGAAATAAAGAAAAGTTAAGAAAGTAAAGAGAGGCACACGGATTTTTGAAGTGGTTCAGTTTCACAAATCGAAACCTACGTCCACTATTCTCGATTAATAATCTTTAGTACCTTTCTCCGGATTACAAAATATTTCAACCCACTCGTATAATCAACTATGATTATAACTCAAGGTGAGTATCGCTAAATACTCTATTCTTTATTACGTTAATAAGAAAGTACAATATAACTCACACAGATTCTCGTTAAAGAATAAGTAAGATTATGTGATATACTTTTATCCAATAACATATTTCACGTGAGCGATTGACAAAGAAGATGCACGACTATTTTGAAAAACAAACACCAAAAATAATGAATATTTTGCTCAAGGTTCGTTCAAAAATCAGTTTATAAAATTCTCTCGATTGTATAAAAGTCGTTGTGTATGATTGAGATGGAAGGAGTATTTATAATAGAAGCATAGGAGATATAAAATCTAAAACCCGGGCTTATTATTTAAGAAAGATATTTATCTTTAATATCTCAAAATATTATTTACTTTATGTAACAACCCGAAAAGTACCCAAGTTTTCTAGTAAAAATATTTACTAACACTTTTCAGTAGAACTTAAGTTTTTAAAATAGGAATTTTTGTTCGGATTCTATTTTGAAATTCCGCGTTCGTATTGGAATTTCGGGGGGGGGAAATAAAAGACCGTTTTTTAGCATGCTTGTACTTTTTCTGACTTTTACGTCTTGTATATTGACTTTTCTTGACTTTTTTGCGTTAAAAAGTCGTCATTGACTTTTTCTTGACTTTTAAGTCGTCATAAACTTTTTCTTGACTTTTAAGTCATCTTTGACTTTTCTTGAATTTTAAGTCGACTTTGACTTACGTTGACTTTTCCCGACTCGCCTTGTAAGTTTGAAGACCGAAATTTTATTTAAAACAATAATATTTTTGATTTATTTTTATAAAGATTTATTAAGATTTATCATAATTTAATATAATTATTTTGAATTTATTCGGAATTTAAAGAATAACTTTTACGGTTTTTAAACGAACATCATTTAACTATTCCCGACTCATCGTAAATCCCGTAACAAACTCGAAACTCGACTTTGGCATGAGTCACGCGCCCATGTCATCGTTTTCCACTCACTTGAGATATTTAATTCTTTCGATTAAACTAATACAAATATCTTAGATATTTGTTACTTTATCGATCCGTCAACGGAGATTACGCAAATCGAGAAAAAAATCAGACCCGACAAGCCCCTAACCCACACGGCTCTCCTCTCCTTTCCTCTCCTCTCTTAGACCTTGATATTTCATTACTTTTGATTATAATATCATAATATCTAGATATTATTTCACTTTATCGATCAGTTAACGAAAATTACGCAAAACGCTCGAAATCAGATCCGTCTTCTCACCATCCCACACGGCTCCTAAGTCCTCTAATAGGACTAGATATTTGTCTTTCTTTTGATTATTAATAGCATAATATCTTGATATTTAGTATAATTAACTTTATCGTTAATTATATTTAATCGATTACCGTAAAATAATTATTAAACGCGAGTCAATTACGTAACAACAATTTCAAAACCCGACCTCCCTTTTTGCCTATAATTACACGGCACACACCCCTTTCCACTCACTAACAACTTTTCATTTTTCAAACAAATCAAATAAAGATCAAAATATCACTTTCTTTAATCGTTCTTCGTGTTCTTCGTCGTTCATCATTTGTTCTTCATCGTTCTTGAGCAAAACCTTCATAAAACCTTCATTTCTTAATTAAATCCGTCCTATCTTATATTTCTAGACTCTTCTCTTCGCTCCTCATCTTCACGTACGGTTTAATTTCAATTCCGTCAAGATCGTTTTCAACACTTTAATTATGAGAAATTAAGTTTTAAGTTCTAATAATGTTTTCTTGTCATTTCTTATAGGGGAAGATTTTGAAGACGAGTTTGGAGACTCGTATATTTTGGGTGAAGAGTAGTAGAAGGGTTTCTTATTTATATACTTCTTATTATTTTGGTGCTAAGTGGTTTTGCTAGCTAAGGTAACAATTCCGGTTTACTCGACGAAATAATGTCACATAGCTTTTAGTTTTTGTTATTTATGATTTTAGTTAGTAACATAGCCTTTAGCTTTTGTTTATTGAGTTTTTGGTTCATCTTTGTTTTGGTTCATGTTTTTATGATTTATGGATTTTTAGTTAGTAACATGCTAAGTAGTGTTATTATTATGTTTTTATGAATTTATGACATATTGTTTGTTGTTGACATATTTTTATGATTTGTTCATAATCATGATTTTGTATGGATGATTGTTAAAAATGGATGTTTTTAATTAAAAATCATGTTGAAATAAATTGGGGTTGTTGTAGTGGTGGTGGCCGAAATGGTGGCTGAAAACCGGACCCAAACCAGGCCGGTTCAGGCCGGTTCAGGCCGGTTCAGGCCCGGTCCAGGCCGGTCTGGGCTGGTTCATGGTGGGTCCGGGTTTTGGTCTTTGGGTTGTGTCGATGTTTGATTGTTTAATTGTTGTTTTGACGGGTTTTAATTATGTTAAGCATGCGGGAAAATATTAGAAATCGGTTTTAGAAAAATTAAATCAAAACAACCCATTTTTAGCCAAAACAGCCGTGGGCCCAGTCCAGGCCTATGTGGGGTCCGGCCCAACTCAGCCCGTGGGTCCCACTTTGGGACTTGTGACGGTTTTTGAGTTATCGTCATTTTTATCGTGTTTTGTAATATTTAGCAAGTGGGAAATATTAATAAGTAAAACATTTAATTAAAAAGGTTTTTTTTCATAAAATTATTATTTCTCACATGTTAGAAATTATAAGACGAGATCGTAGTTTAAATTTATATTCTTTAAGTCAAGCGGGTTTTTGTATGATTTAACAATTCACATGTTAGAAGTTAATAAAATAACATGTAATGAATATGTTGACTTTTATGTTTAAGTCTATGTGATAAAGACTCTGTTTCTAGCCGGTTTGATCAAACGGGTTTGGTCAAACTAAGATCTAGTCAGCCCCGTTTTGACTGATGACCCGTCGCGGGACTCGGGTCGGGGAGTGGTCTTCAAGTAAGGTTGTATTTAATTAATGAATTAGCCTTAGTAGATATGAGGCGATATGTTATTTGATTATAATTTATATGCAATTAGTCACATGTTAGGAAATGGTTTCCGTGACTGTTTAATTATATGGTTGGTGTCGTGTTGACTAAGTACCCATAGAGAATTATGAGTATATGGCATCTTGACCATTCTAATTCTAAATGAGTATCTTGGACCATGACATTGATAGGCCCGTACTATCTTTAACGAGTATATAGTTCACTGCTTGATAGCTTTTGTGTCACGGCCTGGGGGGCTTATCTCCAAGTCGGGGCATGGCATCCTAAGAGTTCCGCTTTGGGAAGGGAGCCAGCTTAAGTACTAGCCATCTCTGCTTAGGGGGTAGCCTAGTAGAGTTTCTCATAGACGGTTATGTCATGGGACGGGGAATGGAATAGTTGTTGTCGCTAGGTCTGATCAGTCTAGGACTAGGATGTTTTCCTACCTTGTGGTATAGCCTCGAGTTACAGAAGTCTTCTATCGATGGTCCTAAGAACTTATGCCTGTTTGTAGAAGTATTGGGCTTTCATGTTTGTATGATTCTATGAGTTTTAGAAGGTGAGATGCAAGCCGGCTAAGATTGATAGAGTTTGGATTACCGATTGTTAACTGATTCACATGATTACGTGTTGATTAGGGTTTGAGTGTATCACGGCCATGTTTCTGAGAGGAACCTCTGAGCTAGCATACCAGCTTCCCTACCTCGAGTTATAGTTTATTATCGGTTTCAAATGATAGCTTTCACATGCTAGGTTATTTGTTAGTTATCTGTTTCATAACATGAAAAGTATATCATATATGTTAAAGTTTTGTATTTTCCATATACATTGCTTTTATGTTATTCATGTTCATCAAACTCGACATTTCGTGGCTGGGAGGAACACGGAGTTATCCCACTGAATGTGGCTTCCGTGGTTGATATTTAATGCACGGTCGAACAGGTGCGTGTGATGCCATACATTGGGTACATTGACGAGCTTAGCGAGGCGGCACAAAGTAGGTATTACCTTGGACACCATATTCGGTTCTTAGATTGTATATTATTATACACTCTTTCATTTCCGTATTTATACGGGAGATATGTCTCCCGTCCTTGTATAATTTTTATGTATAATATATTTTCCTTTTGTTATGAACCTTTTTATTTATGACACCCTTGTTTATTTATTTAAATTATTTTTTTCTTTCCGCAAATTTGAGGGTGTCACAATCTCGAACTTACACAATATCTCTGGTATTTGCTCCTCAAGACGAATCATGTCATCAACACATATTGAAGACGAACATAAATCTCGAAAAAATTGACTTATCTCAACAATTGCATTCCACACAGGAGTGGGGAGGAGATGTCTCAAAGATACAGGTAATAATCGTTCCATGAAGATATGACAATCATGACTTTTCAAGCCTTGCAACTTTAGCTCCTTCATATCAACACATAGACTAAAATCGGATGCATATCCGTCAGGAAATTTTAACTTTCTTAACCACTCACATAATACCTTCCTTTCAGCTTTGTCAAGTGTAAAAATACATTTTGCCTTAGACTCATCGCTACGAATGTGAAGATTGGGACGATGACAAATTGTCTTCAAATCTTCTCGTGATTTAACAGTATCACAAGTCTTTCCCTTTACATCCATAATCGTGTGAATCAGTTGCTCAAAGAAGTTCTTTTCTATATGCATTACATCCAAATTGTGCCTAATTAACATCGTCTTCCAATAAGGAAGATCCCAAAAAATGCTTCTTTTAAACCAACCAATTTTTTTCTTCTTTAGCACCTCCGTCTCTGCTTTAGTACAATCAATAGTACGTGACAAATCACAAACCATATCCCACACCTTATCCCCCGGAAATCGATCTACAACATGATTGCGCTCCACTTTACCTTTTCTGAAAGCTTTTTTGTTGCTCCTAAAGGCATGCCTCTCCGGTAAGAATTGTCTTTGACAATCAAACCAACTTACTTTTTTGGAACAAGGTAGCGAAAATGCTTTGCTTTGATACATGCAACAAGGACATGCCTTGTTTCCCGCGGTAGACCATCCAGATAACATACCGTAGGCGGGAAAATCATTAATGGTCCACAACAATGAAGCTCTTAGTTGAAAATTTTGCTTTAAAGACACATCATATGTTTGCACACCTACTTCCCACAAATGTTTCAATTCTTCCACCAAAGGTTGCAAATAAAAATCTAAGGCGATTTTTGGATTATCAGGACCAGAAATAATTAGTGACAAGAAGATGAATTGTTTTTTCATACATAACCAAGGTGGTAAGTTGTATGGAGTGATCATTACGGGCCTAGAAGAGTACTTTCTACCAAACTGGGCAAATGGAGCAAAACCATCCGTACAAAGGCCAAGTCGCACATTACGGGGTTCCTCAGCAAAGTCGGGGTAAAGCATATCAAACCGCTTCCATTCGATCCTCTCCATCACTCGGATGACACATCTTTCCCGGAGTACGGGGATTTTCCTTGTGCCATCTCATTTGCTCGGCAATGTTTTTGGTAGGAAACATTCTTTGAAGTCTAGGAGCTAGAGGAAAGTAAGTTACGGGATTTTCGGGTATTGGTTTCTTACTCTTTTCACCTCTTTTTTTTTCATTCTTTCCCTTTTTACCCTTCAAGACAATATTTCCCTCAATTGTCTTATATCTAGCCTTTTCACATTTACTACACTTGTCAAGCAAAACATCATCCTTCCAAAAGAGCATATATACATCCATCGGGACATGCATCAATCTTGTAATGCGGAAGTTGTAGACCTTTCACTACTTTTTTGGTATTGTAGAATGATCGGGTCATGACATTATTATCGGGGATAACATCCTCAATCAAAGAAGCAATGCCATCAACACAAGTAAATGGCAAATTTTACTCACATTTCAAAGTTACTATTCTAGAGGCGGCTTCTAACAATGACATTTTGCTCCCTTCATATAATGGTTTTTCACTCGCCTTTAACATATCAAAAAACGCTTTTGCTTGTGGGTTTGGTTCTTCTTCACTTATTGGTATATGATCATTATTGAAAATATTAGACTCAAATGCATCAACTACCATATCTCTATATGAGTTCTCATTTTGTGGGATTTGAGATTGTTCGGGAAGTGAAAAAAATGATTCTCCATGAGAAATCCAATTGTATTAGTTTGGACAAAACCCGTTTGTATAAAGATGTTCTTGAATCTCAATGTCATGTAGATATTTCATGTTTTTGCATTTAATACAAGGACACCTAAGTTTCAGTGCTACTAAATCATACTCGTCTTGTTGTCTAGCAAATTCAATAAACTCGGCAACCCCCTTTATAAATCTAGCGGTAGGACGTCTTTTCTTATCAAGTCTTTCTTCGTACATCCATGTACGCTCCAATCTCTTCATTTTAATCTAAACATTAACCAACACAACAAGTACAAAAATACTAACACTAATCAAAACCCCAAATATTAACAACACTAACACAAACAATCATATTTATCAAAACCTTAATACGAAATATACTAACACAAATCAAAATTATCAATACTAACAAAATAATACTAATAACACTAATATTATTAACATACTAAAACTAATCAAAAAACACTAACCAAAACCCCTATACTACCAACACTAACACAAATCATGAAAATTATCAAAACCCCATTACTAACAACACTAACCCAAATCAAAATTAACAATACCAACAAAATTAATACTAACAACACTAATAATATCAACAACACTACCACTAATCAAAAACCCCCAATTAATCTAAGGATTCAATTTACAACAAACACTTAACATCTAAACCAATAATCATCACAAATGTTTATATAAACATATAAAATCAACTAAATACAAGTAGGAATCACAAATTAAACAAACAAACTAAATTAATTGAAGGATTGAAATTAGAACAAATATACCTTCACCAATTAGAAGAAACAAAGCAACACAAGAAGAAGGAGAGCACAAAGATCCGGTGGAGCTAGTGTCGGAGTGGTGGTCGGAGTGGTGGTTAAGGGAGTGGAGTAGTGGTGGTGGCGATTATGTAAAGGAAATGGGGATTTTCGGGTGTTTGAAGGAAATTGGTAAAGTATAGAGTGGCGGATGAGTTTTGCGATTCTGGAATAATACACAAATTGGCGACTGATAAGGTAGTCGCCAAATTGGCGACTGAAATCAGTCGCCAAATGGCTTATCCGTCGCCAATTTGGCGACTGATTTCAGTCGCCTGAGTTTTTTTGATAAAATTCAGAGGATGGTTTCAGTCGCCAATTTGGCGACTGATTTCAGTCGCCCTATTCTATTTTCAGTCGCTAAATTGGCGATTACTTATATTAGTCGCCTTATAACAGTCGCCTGAAACAAGATTTCTTGTAGTGTTTCACATGTTAAGAAAACTAAAATAGAATGAATTAAAAAAATAGAATAAATTAAATGCTTTTCTTTTAAATAATAGGAAAAGTAATAGTAGAATTCAATTTCTCATAAAAACATCATTAATTCTTTCCATTTTGGTTTTATTAACATTTGTCATCCTTATTAGTTACATTATATCGGTCCGTTATATAAATTGTGTGTCTTTTATGAAGAAGGAAAGACTCCTCTACTTTTTCAATGTGCGACTGGGGTTGGCTACCCTAACAATCCTTCCCTCAAACCTATGACCACGTCATTGCCCTCTCCTCCAACGAGGATATCACACTGAACCTAGCTGAATCATCGACTCTGATATCACTTGTCGGGACAACCGCCTTCTCCACTCCTTCTCATTAGTATGATATTGTCTACTCTAAGCTAAGCCCGCACAATTTGTTTTTGAACTCTATCCCAATTGGCCTCATGCTAATTGAGTGGTCGATCTCTAATAAATAAGGAAAGACTCCTCAATTTCTTGAATGTGGGACTTGAGTTTGCTACCCTAACAAATTCATGCATGAATGGCTTAAAAATTAGTAACCTAATAAAACTATCTAAAAATTGTGTTAACTTTTTAAAATTTGTAATAATTATTTAATTGTATAATAAATCTATAACATAAAATGATTTAATGATACATTTAGGTTGAAAAATAAAAATTGGGTTGGATTTATCTTTTTAACAAAGTTAAGGGCCAAAATTACCACACTCAATACGTTTAAAGCTTTAATCTAGCTATTGACTAAATTAAAAAAGGTCAAACATCACTTTTACTATTACAAACAAGTACTCGGTAGTTAATCCGACGAAGCTAGGAAACATTTATAGTAGGGCCCGGTTTTCATTTTATTCTCCATCTATACGCAATTTATCATAAATGTCACAACGGTTATTTCAATATTTTATAAGACGATCTTATAATTAAAAGGTGAGACCAAAATCGTAAAAAGTTACCTTGATGATAAATTGACAGCCGAGAAGACAACCAGTTCCAATGATAAAAATAGTCCCCGATTTTAGAAATATTATGAAATTATTTACTTGCTAAATTTATCGATATGGAAATAAATAAGAGTAGATAATACTCCATGTAATCAAACTATAAAATAATAAGGAATGAAATCTTGGACATAATAAGAAAATCGGAAAAAAGTTAGAAAATTAATTCATATAAACTATAGGTTAAGGAATAAGGGGCTGTTTGGTTGGGGGTCTTCAGAAGAGGGTAAGGGAATGAAAGGGATTAACTCCCTTTGTTGGTGTTTGTTTTCCTCTTTCAATCATTCCCTTTAACCCTTTGTTACCCCAAAATATATCTTACTCCTTACCCCTCATCCCCCAAGGTATGAGATTTCATTACCCCTTTAACCCACCCACCACCATTACTCATCATCATTATTGCCTATTCACCCACCGACCGGTCAACGACGACGACCACCACCGGTCGCCACCTTTGAACTCCCCTTCACCTTCCCGTCGCCAGTCGCCACCCACAAGCAATTGTAATTGCACTACCACCTAGAACATGTACTACCATTGACGCCGCGTCGGCAACATCATTCTCGACTTCCATGCCACCTGATTACCATTAACCACGTTTCGAATGCAGAGGACAATGTCCAATGGCCTCGGTTTGATCCTCGCTAAACAGTGTCGCCGGTGGCCGGCGTCGTCGGCTATCGATGGTGGAGTTGCGTGGCCTGGTTAGCGACAAGGGGAGGTGGTGGTGGTAAGGGACAGCGTAGCCGGCGGCCGGCGTCGTCGGCTATCGTCGTTGTTTTTGATGGTTGGTGGTGGTAAGGGAGTGGTTGGTTGGTGGTTGTTAGGGAGTGGCTGATTGTTTAGATATCTTGTTTTACTTTGAATTTTTTTTTTTTACTATCTCTTCTTTCCCTTTGAATAAGGAACCAAACAACAACTTAAATTTAGGGTAATTCCATTACATTCTCCTCCTTTCCCTTTCTTAATTTTATTCCCTTTCCCTATGATGAACCAAATGCCCCCTAAGAATCTTAGACAAAACAAGGAAATTCTAAAAAAGTTAACAAAAATTTAATGAAAGGGTGCCTAGCAGGACTTGAACCTGGGATCAGGTGACTTAATAATTTCTAAATGGCAAACAAGACACTCTGCCAACTGTAGATCAATGATGACATTGTTACTATTTGCTACTTAACTTATGAAACTTTGCCCGGGCCATGGCCCTTTCGGCCCAAGCATAGCTTCGCCTCTGATTCCGCTTGCTATTTACATACGACATATTATCCAAGTAATAAGACATACACATTTGTCTTTATTACTATCAAGTGACTCTATTTGACATGTCTTAAATTTAAAACGGATAATACCCATTTTAAGTAAGACATATGTACATAACTGGTCAATTGTTGGTTGATTTTGCTAAAATTAAATTCATATTATAGCCTTAATTAATACTTTATCTATTAATTTATGTGCCCACGACCCAGGTTTACTTACACGATGAAGTCCAAACAAAGTTTGTTATAAACCTATTAAAAAACAGTAGGTCTCCCTTGTGACGGGTCGGACCTTGCGACGAGTTTTTCCTCTAACAAAATGGGTAGAGGGAACATGTGGGGCACCCCCATGTGCTTCCCCTTTTCCCTTAAATGGGTCATTTGTGAGGGGAAGTGGTACCCGTCGCAAGCTTGTGACGGATACTGCCCGTCACAAACAAGAATTTGTGATTAACAAAACGCCGGCCTAGCTAATTAAGTTGTATCTAGCTACTACACTGGTACACAAACCACTTAGCTTTGACAAAAACTTAATTATTGTTCAAGTATTAGTCTCAAAATATCCTTCTCACAAACTAGATACTATAAGTAAGCTCGATTGATTAAGGCATACTTTCTCTATCTCATTTATTTGTTTGGCTTTTTTTATTCGTTGTGCGAAATATTTTAAAGTTCAAATCTTATAAGTTCAAATATTATATCTTCGATCAGAAAAGTTTAGAAAACTAAAGTTAAAAAAAAAATAGGGCCTTAGTGCCCGATAATTTTTTTATATAATGTTCAATTTCATGCTAATTTGATAGGAAAATTTTTTTGGGAAAAAAAAGGAAATTTAAGTTTTCTTTTTTGGTATGGTTACAAAAATGAAAGTGGAAGGATTTAGGCGCGAGGAGCCATTAGTGAGGACTCTTTTTTTTTTTTTCATTTGGTATGTCACTTGTCGCACTCTATACACATTTTGACATATCAGTACGTTTGCATAATTGTGGTATATTTTTATTTACAAGTGTCAAAATATATGTAGAGTGATAGATAAAATGAGACATAAGATCCTTACTGAAGGAGCAATATCCCCTTTCATTGTCCTCTTGCAAGACAAAATAAATATCTTCATTATATATAGTTATTTTTTCTACGTAAGGCGGTTTTACATAAATATCGAGTAAACCGAATTCCGTTTATATAGTAAATCAAGGGTAATGATAACTTTACTAACGTTTTTACTAATGTCACTTTAATAGAAGCTAATTATATGGGTATCTTGTTAATTTGTTATTCATTCTCTCTCACAACTTGAATTACATTAGTAGAAACGATAGTAACGTTATCATTGCCCTAAATGAATGGAGGCGATAAGTCTACCTACACCGAGTCCGGCATCAAATTTGACATAGTTAAATCAATGGGCTGATAACCGAGCCCAGAGCAGGCCATGTCATACAAAATACTTACATAACTATACTTGGGCTCCGCCCAAAGACTGACTATTTGATATCGTTATTGGCATATTTGACTTTATTTATCGAATTTGTTTCGTTGATTAATCACGGATAATATTAAAGTGAGGAGTGGTAATGGAAACGAGTTTAATTGCTTGAAAAATTATTTTTGCGAAACAAATTAGTTTTGAGACCTTTCGTGTAAGTACGCCCAACAAATTGGTCGCGTTGAGCGCAAACATCGTCCGTCATACATGAAATGTAGTTGGTGCCTTATGAAATTTTGGGGAGAGTTTGCTTTCTGCTTGTTATTTGATTAATTGAATACCCACTCCCTTTCCGGGTATTAAAAGTCCTTATGAGATATTAATTGAATGTCTTTGTTATGCCTACAACCAAAAGTCCTAAGGCAAAAAATTTGTAAGTGGTTGTCGGAAATGTGTGTTCATTGGGTATCCTTTCCGGACAAAAAGGATGAAAACTATACTGTACTATTTAGAGATGCGAGAATTGTTTGTATCTCGTGATGTCAAATTTTTCGGAGATTGAATTTCCTTATTCGGACACGTCCAATTCTAGTGATGATGTTGCAGATGCCATCCATGTATTAGATGCTGATGATCAGCACATTCAAAGTGCTACAAGCGCTTTAGTCATAGGCATTGAGCTACTTGGTGACACTGAATATACAACTGGTCTAGTCAGTGAAGTAACTGAAAAAAAGCGTGTAACTTGTGCACCTACACCAGATGCTGATAGTATGAACACATTGGTAGCTATTACTGTAAATATATGTGATATTTTAGATTTTTAGCCTTGTGTTAAGGTTACTTATTACTCTTGCTACCAATGTATGAACACATTGGTAGCCTATTCAGGGATTACACAACTTAATAATATGGTATCATACTTGGTTCCGAAACCCTTATTTTCTCTCATGCTTCGGCACACATCACAAGGCTGCCATCCCCACAACCATCACTCCCTTTCGATGGAACCGGTTAAATTCACCTTGCACCCCGTCTTAATAGTGTCTAATATACAGCACAAACTTTGCATCCTCGATGGAACGAAAGTCACCTATGCATCATGGTGATGCGATATTGGATTTATACGACAAGGATAAAATTGATATGGGAGATCTAAATACCGAGACAAGGCCAATTTGTGTCATTGGAGCTAAAAGGAAGACTCATAGCCTGCCATTACAGAGAAGGAACGATAACATGTTGAAAGTTTTCTCAATTAAAGGGATCTACAAAGAGAAGGATAGGAGCAAGTTATGATGGTGCAAGAGGACATGGAAATCAAGCTTATTACTAATAATTTTCATCAGTTTTGCATCTGGACTTGTAAGGTTAGTATTTGATCATGGAGGGTTAAGACTACATGAATTGAGGACAATTCCTTTCGAAGGTGGGGATGATCCAAAAATAATGAGCTCAAATAAAGATGACAAGGTTGTGATGAATGTCAAGGATATGAACGCTACAACTAGTCACGCAAACCAAGGATATTTAGCATATTTGGGTTCGAACTGCAACACGTCGTGTGTAGTCCTAGCATGGAGGAGTGTAAATTTAGCTTATATTATTTTATTGTTGTTTAATTATTTCAGCATATTTACTATATGTCATAATTAGGTAATTACAGAATAAGGCAAGGCCAACTAGAATAGTTTTAGGAAAGTCAGTTTAAGGAAAATTAAATATGCTATGTCTTTCTATTCAGTTTAGGAGTATAAAACAAGGCAGCTAGTAGGTTGATTATTAGTTAGTATAAATAGAGCTCATATGTATTGCTTATGAGAAAACATTGAATGAATAAGAATTAAAGCTGAATTGAAGCTTTTTGTGTTTGCAAGTTTTGTAAACATAGGATCGCGACGCGTTTCGTTCCGACATTGTTCTTGTTTGACGCGTTTCAAACATTAACACGATTTATAGTAATAGGTCTTGCGATTCAATCACCACTGTTCGAACTATAGGTCTAGTTCGCGCAAATATCCCATTGTTTTGAGATCTTTACGAATTTCAAAGCAAATATCCCTTATTTTATTATTCTTTGAAACTGTTTCCGCTGCAAGTTAACGAATGTTATTCTTTCGGAGTAATTTTCGTATCACATGGGTTCGCTTATTTACCCTTCATGCCTACGGTCATAAAGTACTTTCTCATATTGATGGCGCTCGGCCACCATCTCTTACTGCCGCCAACTATGCGAAATGGTGAGAAATCAATGTTCACGTCCTTCAATGGATAAAAGGGGCTCTCAGTGACGACCTTCAACCCCGCGTGCTTATGGATGAATCAACGGCATGCGAGGCTTGAAAAGCGATTTCCGAGCTCGATCGTTTTATTGAATACTTTTCTTTTGTATTTGATAGTGAGAGGTTGTTCGCTGAGGATGCGGGTTTTATGTCTGCCCTTGACCGTTTGGATTATTCCCCTCTTTCTAAAGTTCACGCTATTAAAGATTTTACTAACACCCTTTTCCGCCAGCATCAGTTTGATTTGGCTGATGACTGCTACGATAAGGCTTGCCGCCAGTTGTCTTTAACCGAGAAGAATTAAATTGATCTTGCTTGAGATAAACTCAATCTCCTCCCTTACTATCTCTTTATGTTTGAATTTAGCGGCTTGTGCTAATAAACTCCGTGAGTTTGAGGGAGCTCTTATTTTCTATTCTATGGTTTCAATATTTTTTCCAAGTAATTTTAAAGCTATTTTCTCTAAGGAAGTAACAATTAAAAATTTGAAAAGGTTTTCGTAAGCTAGTGTTTCTTTGGAGGAGGCGAGTTTGATAGAGCCTCATAATATAATAGGGATATCAAACGAGAATTGGAGGAGGTACGCTGACTCTTGCTATCAATAAAAATGGTAAACGGGCTGTTATTAACTCTATGGAGGTCGTCGTGTTCGAGCGGAAAAAAAATCGTTTTTTATCTCTAATCTCGAAAAGGTTATATTGTGCAAAAGATGAATGCGGAGGCCAGATGCCCTTCGTCACAGCTAAGTTCCAGGGATAATGGTACTCCGTTTTCAATTTCAACGGACTTGGGTAGTAGCAGCAATGTTAGCAATGAGTCTTTTTCTGACAACCCTAATCCTTCTAGCCATGGTAAAATTTCAGATGAACCACTGTTGCCAGCTGATGATAAATATGTTATCTCTGGCCGGTTCTTCCTTGGCTAATTCCACAAGTTTTTCTTTCTCCAACAAAAATTAGGCTAAAAACAAATTAAATCTCTCGTCACAAGGCAACGAGAATTTAATGCAAAGCAATAATTTGGAGTTCTTCCACCCTAGATCCATGTCTTTCATAAGTGTCCGTCCCACCATGCCTAAAACAATCCAGACGCAGCTCCCCGGCCCTGGACGAAATTTTAGGGCCAGCATAAGTTACATTTTCTTCTCCTTTAATATAACTAAGGAGCGCGTTCAACATCACGTCGTTGTCCTTGTAAAGGATAAGGTGATTCAAGAGCAAGTAGTTTTCCAAATTATTAAAAAAGGCTTAAGTCAGCAAGGTATCTGCGTTTCAGTTTGAGTTTGGTGCAGTTAGGGAAAGGAAGAATAAGATCTCGAGTAGAAATTTTGGGGGATTCTTCCCGCCACCGAAATGAACCGAGCAGGAGCTAGTGTTCACCTAAAGGATAGATTTTCATTTTCCATCTACTTTTCTCTTTCTCTTCGCAGGAACACCAACCAGGACAAAGTAGCCAAGTACGTGGAGAAAACCAAGATTACGTTTTATATTAGCTACGTGGACTAAACGGAAGGAGGCAAATGTATTCTACTTGGACAAGTATTATCATACTCCTTACAAGAAATGTCGTCTTAATGTTTCCTTTTCCTTCTCATGTACTTTTTGGTATGTTAGTTGGCTTTCTATACTAGTTTTACAAGCTCCGTTGCTCCGAGGTTTGTATTGTAAGTCACTCTCTCTTGTTTTAATCTTAGTTTATGTTTATAAAAAAAAATGCTCTAAGAAACAAAATAATATTACAATCCACACTCTCACGTAAGTTCCTTAGTGAGTTAGTGTAACGCCCCGAAATATAATATAAAGTAAATAAAGAGAAAAATATGTATATAATTAACAAACTATACGTTTTTATTTCATATAAAAAAAACTTGAAAACAAAATTATTACAAGGCGTCACCGCCGTATTTCCTGTACTGGAAATACAAGGCTATCATTTTCGTAGCAACCTTTATATTACATATTATTTATTCTCTATATATTAATTTCTATAGTGAAACTCACTCCCGCGATTCCCCAGCATAGAAACCTTTACTATTTATCTAGGTAATTATGGGTGTAATCTAACAAAGAGGGATTTGTTATTACTTGTCAGTACCTCACTTTTATTTGTGTTGGTGTGTCCAACTTATGATGAGAGAAAGACCTATTTATAGCAAAAAAATGTCGGCTGAATTTTGTACATTGGTGGGTAAGTATGAGTATGTGTTATTCTTACCCATTCCAAACTTAATGATTAAGTATTTACCTCCCCCTTATGCCACCTATTTAGGATACTTATCCTATTTACTAGATGAGATAAAAATTCTTGGACAAAAATGTATTTATTGGTACGTGGTCTATGTAATAGCTTACAGAAGTTAATTTTAGAAGATTTGTAAACATTTCGATTATCCACCATTGGTATTATTTTAAAATAATAGAAGAAAATCATAAATAAGTAGGTTATTTTGGGTCAAAATAAGTAGTTTTACTAGAGTGGATAATGACACTATTGTTCTTACAGTTATTCATTTGTTAGTCGAGTTGAATCTAATTAGTCGCCACTTGGTCTTTTCTAATACAACAATGAATACCTTGACACAATTTCATTTATTTTTTTCTTTTTATTTTTTATTTTTACACAACTATCCAAAATATTACAGTTAGTTCACATTACATTACTCAACTGCACATTACGCAAGTTCCTTAGTGAGTTAGTCCACATTACATTCTTATCAAGGAAATAACCAAAACGGTCAATTTAGAGTTCTCATCGAACAAAAGATGAGCATCCCAAATCTTAGCATACCTAAGAAAAAGTTCATCCATAACGTCTCCCCCAAAATGGTGTTCTAGCATCGACTCGAGCACGGCTCTATGCATCTTAGATATTATTTCTCCTCTTGTAACTCGCCTCTTATATGAGTGAAACTCTTCCTTGATTCCGCTCCCTGCGTCCCACTCGACTTCAATCGCTGCAAAATGATCTCCATCGAACGACGATTCTTCTTCTATTAGTTGTTTAACTTCTTGAAGGGATGGTGCATAGAATGGTACATTCAAAGAATCCACCTTCTCTTCTTCTAGAAGTCCCTACATCATGCATAATAATTCATTCTTTAAATATTTTTATTAGCGAATATTAGATGGATGTAGACCCTCTTGGAGATACTCCAAGAATATTCCTAAATAATCTATAGGGTAATAGAATGATGCCCATAATAATATTTTAATTATATCTCAATCTATCTAATATCCTCTAATAATTTTGCTAGTCAGTTATTTATTTAGTTACTTACGTTGTCTCAACTAAATGTTTACTTTCAGTTAAAATATCCTTTATAAAAAAATAATTCTTAAAAAAAAATTACGACGAAATAAATAATTATCATAATCTTTCTAATTTGCACTTGCGTCAGTCCTACAACAAAATGACTCAATGTTTGATATAACAAATTATAATCTCCAACCAAAAGAATTTTCGTTATGTTGTATCATAAAATGTTCTATGTTCTTATATAATTTTCTTTTGGTATCGTACCCTTTTCTTTTCACTATTATTTATTAATTGATAATATGTTAAAAATATATTTTGCATTATTCTTTTTGCCATGCAACAGGTATATATATATATATATATATATATTCTTTTTATTGATTAATGAATTCGTCACTATTTTTTTTTAATAAACTTTCCATGCAATTTTATAGATATTTTAACCATCTTTATTAATTAAATTCTTATATTAATTTACCTAAAAAAATCTATAATAATTAATTTTGTTTAGAAAACAATTTTAATCACTTTCCTACACGATTTTCATATTTCTGAGTGTAATTAAGGTAAAATATTAGAAATTTTTAATATTAAAATCAAGTTGAAAGATCTATAAAAAATGAGGAAGTATTTTATAATGATAGTAACTTATACTCCCTCCGCCCTAATAATATGTTTATGTTTATCCCTTTTTTTCAAAAAAAAATCTATAAACAAAGTATTTTAATTAAAGGTAAATTAATAATTGAGGTGGAGGGAGAATAATACGATCTTCGTGTTTTTTTTCTAATAAGACTCTTGATATACTCCCTCCTAGTCGCTCATTTTATCCCTCTTTCCTTATTGAGTAAGTTAGATTTTCTTTCCTCTTTCCTTTTTTAGATGTGGGGTTGTGTGTTTTGTGTGGTATATATTCATTTGTATTAGAGATAATGTGTTTTGTGTTATCCAAATTCATTTTCTTAATTTTTGTGTAAGAGGGAAATAGGAAGATTGAGTGACTAAGAAGGAGTATGTTTTTGTAAAATATACTTATCTGTTCCGGTCAATTGTTGTCATTTCATTTACACACAAAGATCAATGTAATGGTAGAGGATCATTTGTGGTTATACTTAGTAGATGTCAAGTGGACATAAGTCTCATTGGAGATCTAATTACTCATATAAAACCTTCATAATATAGAAATGACAACCGTTAACTAAAACACCTTAAAAATGAATACGAACGATTGACCGAGACGGCCAAACGGAGGGAGTAATATAGAAGATTTGTATGCATGGTGATTAGTGAAGGATAACCTCAGAAACCATGGTCATAAGAGCTCGAGCAATGAGCTCCAATGGAAGGTAATCTTCTTCATAAGTGGATATACTAGACTTCTTGCCCATAAAAGACAACACCATACGTCCTCCTAAAAGCATTTCTTGTGAACGATATTTGAGAAATGACAGAAAGTCCTTTTTAAATTGGTACTTGTATGCGTTAATCACATGGCTTGGACTTGTCACTGATAGATATATCTTTCCTTTATTTATTGTCTTTGGACCATCTTTACCATCCAACCCTACTGGTACCTGCAAATTTAGAAATTGGAGATAAAATAGACAATATACACCCTTTATTATCACAAAATAGTCATATTCATATCTAAACACACATTTCTCATTTTTGACACAATTCGTGTATGAAGAGAATTTTCCATATACCTTACAATAAACAGACTAAAAAGAAAACAGTTATACGAGTTCTTGATTGATTCGGGTTTGTAAGTACAACAAAAATTTATTAAATTTTGTTTTTTTTATAATGTAAAAATAAAGATATTAACGTTACAATTTTTACATTAACAAGCTAAGTGTGTAAAAAATAATGATGTCACACTTGTAAAACGATAATATCACTCTCAAAGACGGTGATCTGACTTACACCATCGTTTTGAACACCTGTCTCCACCCATTTTAAAGCATGTTTTATCTTCCCTTAATTTTTATTTTTTAAATAGTAGTCATTGTAGTTCTGGCTTAGTTTATAAAAGCCAAGAACGTCTTTTTAATATAATGTATCGTCTTATTAGTTCCTCCCCTCTTAAAATTCTATTAAGTGATTTATGAACTTGTCCAATTTACTCCATTGATCAATTTAAATATTATCTTATTTTTAATAAGTATTCATGCCTTAATATATCTTCTTAAGCATAAATTCGACATTAAATTTTCGTTTCTTTCAAGCTCTTGTAGAAAATAAATTTGCCAAACCCATTGTAACCCTTTATTCAGATAATAAAGGTGAATTTTTGAAACTGACTTTCTACCTTCCATCACATGGTATATCTTATCTTACATCTCAACCTTATACCTCATAACATAATGGCTTTACGTAACGACGACATTGGCACTTTGTAAGCACTAGTCTTGCGCTTATGTCCTACTCATCTTTTCCTTTATCCTACATACCATCCCTATGCCCTTCACACTGTGGTTGACTTCATTAAGCGTAGTCTACGCTCTTCTCTTTGGTTCGCCTCCCAAACTTCACAATCTACATAACTTTTTATGCCTTTATTTGTTATCCGAGGCTTTGTCCTTACACCTCTCATAAACTCAACCCAAGATCCATTGCTTGTATTTTCATTGGCTAACCTCATACATACGAAAAGGCTTACCCCTGCCTTAACCCATCCACAAATCGTGTTTAAGCCTCCCATCATGTTCGATTTATCGATCACACCTAAATGCCCCTTAAAAATGATCCTAAGTATACGTGAGCCAAGATTTAAACTTAGGAGGGGCAGACGACTGATGACATCAGGTACACTCGATTTTTTTTTTAAAATTTTAACTTAAAACTCCCCCCCCCCCCCCCCCCCCCGTGCGTATACGCATATTCAAACCCCATACACACCTCAGATTGATGTGCTCGATCAACGTCCCTCTCCTTGCTTAGTATATATCTTGCCTTGTCCGAACCTCAGACAGCCACACTAGTCTCCCCTATCACGCCTACTTCCCCAGCCACACTACCCACCTTGCTTATTCGCCTACGCCATCTCATCCCTGACCTACCCCGCCTACTAACCAGTATCAAACTCGTGACCCTCAAAACATCTTTAAACCCGCCCATAATCTTAACCTCATTGCCACGTCTGCGCATCCGAACCTACTACCCTTCGTCAAGGCCTTCAAATTTTTATAGCAAAAGCGAGAAAAATAAACTCAAAAGCGATAAATTAAAGAAAACAACACAAAGATCTACGTAGTTTACTAACGGTGTGTTAGCTACGTCCACATGGTAGATATGAAGAGAGTTTTACTGATTTTGTGGAGTTTTCAGATCACAAATTTAGAACTGTATGATATGCATAACTGTTATGGTAAGGCTTAGAGAACTCTCCTCCTAGCTATCTGCATATAATTGAAAACCTAGAATATGCCATCTGATTAACAGATATCGGTCGGTGAGACCCCTGTCATAGTCATTCGAAGCAGCGACTAACAGATTCAAAGCACAAATCTAACACAAAGTCCAACATGGCTTGCATTGTCTCCATCTCAACCCAATATCATGCCCTTCTTCCCTATAATACTTCGAAACTTGTTATTATGTCTATACCGTTTGAAAACATTGCCGGATGTACACATGTTTTTAAACCACGCAGACGGTTCCGTTGATAAACAAAATGCCCGTCTCGTGGCCAAGAGCGTCCATAAACAACTCATACCTGATAGTGAACGCATTTCCTGCTCTAGCTGTTATTTAGGTGGCCTCTTCTTTAACTCAATATTAATGACGCTTTCCTCTAATAAAGCACCTTCACTGAGATTGTTTATATGTTGCAACCACCATAATTCAAGGATCCTAAATTTCTTCACCAAGGTTTGTCGTCGTCAAAAGGCTAATTATGGCATCAAGTAAGCCCCTCAAGCGTGGTACATCAAGCTTCAGAGTTGATCTCTGTGTGGTTTCACCAACTTGTACCACTTATGTCTTTGTCCGTATTTATGTTTGCAGGGTCATGTTCCACTGCGGTTACGTCCTTCATCTGAGCTCCCTAAGTTCGTTTTTTCACTCAAGGATTTGGGTGACGACTTTTCTTACTTCCTTAGGGTTGAGGTCGAACCTCACGCTCAAGGCGTCTTCCTCAAGCAAACGTAATTATATCGTTGATTTGCTTACCCGAGCTAAGATGTTAACTCTAGCTAAGTCGTTTAATATACCTATTGACGCTTATATTCGCTTAACTTTTGGTGATGTTCCTCGTTAGATGATCCTACAAACTATCGCACATTACTTGGCGGACTTTGGTATCTCTCTTTAATTAACACGACTACCATATGGTTGCATTTGGCTTGAACAAGCTTTCCCAGTCTGTGCATTGGCCCACACCTTCTCTCACCGTCAAGCTTTCAAGCATTTGCTTTGTTATTTAGGCGACACTTGGTCCTCAGATCTTACAGTTTTTTGTGATTCTCCTTTGTTTTTTCATGCCTACTACGATTCCGAGTGGCAGAGGATAAGGATGACTGAAGAGTTAAGAACGATTTACACCTAAGAGGGGGAGGGGGTGAATTAGGTGTACTTTTAAAAATTTCTACTTAACTTGGTTATTTGATAACACAAGTAAGAACAATTAAGTACGAGACTTGAGAAACTTAATTGAATTTAAGTTCACAAGAAGTACAGCAGGTCTAAGTCACAGTATGAAGGACTGTGACACAGACAAGGCAGCGAGATATGCAGTACGTCACAGTATGGAAGACTGTGGCGCATACATAATAACGAGATGAGTAGTAAGTAAATAATAAGCAGCGGAATGTGAAAGTAAATGAACAAACAAGATGATGTTTTTAAATTGGTTCAGCTTCTACTCCGAAGCCTACGTCCAATGTTATTTTATTGCTTGTTTAGAAATTTACTCAAACTTACTAAACCCCTTACAATGAAAATAACTCGCCAACCAACCCCGGTTGCACTCAAACTTAAAGCTACTCCGCTTCAAGAGTTTTTTGTGTTCTATCTCATAGGTTTACAGAGTCTTGAATCTCAATCGTTCACTTAATGAACATGGAGATCACAATTAAGACTTAAACACGAGATCATGGAACAAACTTAGATGTCACAGTGCAGCGAACTGATACATGGAGAATTACAGCTCTTTTGAAAAAAACGATTGAAGACTTTAAACTTAAAACGATTTTGCAAACACTTGAAAACAAAGCTTTAAACTCAGAAATTATTTGCAAAGTTTCTTAATAAATGCTCTTGAAAGTCTTAGTGTTGAATGAGAAATGAGGAGGCTATTTATAGAAGAAGATGTGTGTGAAGAAGGAACCCAACACACCATCTTCTCTTTTTTTATTCAATAGATAATATGATGAAGAATCATTTCAAAATCTCATTAGTAAAATCAGATTTGTGAGGCTCAAGGGAGCTGTCCATTTTTCAGAAAAGAAGAAGTGTGTTTCCATAATTGTTATGGGAACCATAAATTACTTGTGACCATTGGTTAATAACCAAGTGAACTTGGTTATTAACCAAGTGTACTTAGCTTCTCAATTAAGCAAACTTTTCTCTTTCAAACTTGTAATTTGTTTCTTTGAAAATCAGAAATCATTTAGAAAGATATAGTTGAGTATTTTGACAAATAAACTCATTCGAAAATTTCTCCTTTCGTTGTATCAGAAACACAGTGCCACAGTGACGTGCACTGTTGCATGGTTTTGCAGCCACTTGACAAACTAAGAATGTTACACTACTTCGTTTACAACATTCGACTTAGGCTATGACTTTCTTCATCTTTGATCATCCTTGCACCATCTTTGAGAAATAATTGAGAGCTTCAAATGCTATAAATCATAACTAAGAATCAAACCATTAAATGACAATGAAACTTGGCATCATCAACCAAGTATGGTTCTAACAATGACTTCACTTCCATTAGTGCATATCTTGTATATCTTAGAAATCCGCCTTCTTGGAGCTTCATAAAATAGCGTACAGTTCCCCTCTCTTAAACATATTGAAGTTGAGAATCTTATTTGTATTGCAAATGTCACTGCAGAACTTACTTGGCTTGCTAACTTACTCCCACTGGTCCATGTGTAACCATTTTATGGTCAGAGGTAAATGGTCACGTTTTACCTAAAATATGACCATTTACATCTGATCATAAAATGATCACATATGCCTTGTTAAAAGACTTCAGATGAAAATGTTCATCTGAAATGAGAATGTGACTGTTTGTAAAAGGAGGGAATACCTTCTTGTGTATTAACGAGAATATAAAATTCAATTCGTTTACTCTCTTTGCCGTAATATTGTTTAGTGACTTTTGTGTAGCACCGTACCATTGTTTCCGTTAAATTAAACAAAAGCTAAAAGAGTACTCCATACTATTCAAATGTTATAGGCTTGTCATTGTCTTCCGTGAAAGGGTCAATTACGACCACGCATCATAGCATACATCGTACAACATTAACTCCTCCTACTCATTTTATAGAAAAAAAAAACAAAAAAAAACTACTCGTAGTTAAAAAAGGACTTGTCCAAAGTGCACAAGACCATTCATTTGAATAGATCCCTTCTAAAGTTGTACCTAGGGATGTCGATGGATTGAGATCAAATGTAATTTTATCGGATCGAATTCTAATAGTTTGAATATGGATTTTACTTTTATGGTAATAAATTTGGGCCGAGTACAAGTCTAGCAAAATTTAGGCGGATTTGGATCGGGTCTTCTCGTTAATTAAGATCTATACCCTATCCATGAGCTCATATTTTTTTTAAAAAAAGTTAATAAGAACTAACATCCTGGCTATCTCTATTCACCATTTAAATTTTAATTTATACGAAATATAATTATGTTTGATTGGTCTAACTTATGAATGTATCATTTATCGTTTATAATCTACTTTTCCATATGCATATATGATCAGATGTAAAATTAATAATTTATGAGACACATTTAATACTTCATCTATTAATATTATTACTTTCACAGCATCTCATTTTAATACTATTGCTTTGCGGTTATTATTGTTTCTTTCAGTACTCTCAATATTTTTGCGGTTAAATTTACTATTCCCTTGATTTTATTAAGCTTATACGGAGTATATTTTAATAAACACAATTTTTCTGTAAGGTGGTTAGCTAATTGTTCGTAATTTATTATTATTATTATTATTATTATTATTATTATTATTATTATTATTATTATTATTATTATTATTATTATTATTGTTACTTTCGTTACATTCGTTGATACTACTGTTACTTATGCGGTAATTTGTTAGTTTTTCACGAGAAATGTTGACATAGTTAATATCTATAACCCTATTAAACATTCTAATGCGTTTTATGTGATTTTAATAACAAAATTACATTTAAAGATAAAGAATTTAATAAAAAAAGAAGTTCAAAAAGATTAGATCCATGGGTCCAAGACCCTGCTACCAAGACGTGTCGTCGGATATGGATCCGGGTTTAATATGTTTAGATCAAGCGAATTTTGGTCGGATTTGCGTCCAACAAATAAAATATGGGTCTGGATATGGATTATGTATGACTATCCAAACCCTATTTTGTCATACGTAGTTGCTAGACACCTATAAATCATTCGTGTCACACAAATTCTTATCTGTTTTAAGCTTAAAATAAGTCAAGTGGTTAAAAAAAAAGCATAATATATCGAAAAAAACAATATATTTGTCTTGTATGTACAAGTGAGACAATACTTGGTTGTTAAGATAAATCATTAGTGTACGCTTTAAATTCTTTAAAACAAAAAAATAATGGAAAATGAGTTTAAGGCAAGTCACCTGAGAGAGCCAATGAAGGCTAGAAGAAGAGTGTACAAAGTGCAAAGAATGATTAGGAAGCAATCTCTCGTAAAAGTTACCAGGAAGACCTGCTATGAAACAAGGTCCAAATCCAACACTCCTTTCTTCCATCACCTTCTTTTGAAGACTTGGTATGAAACTAAACACTTCATTAAAATCATTAGTCGGTAAATCAACCAAGTAAACCATAAACTTGGCCACTTTTTGTCTCGATTCGACCACGTCCATGATCGTTGTTACCGCGTCTAGGGCTGTTGGTCCCGACGAGCAGCCTAGCTCGGCAATCGTAATTGTGTCCCACGAAATGCCTGTGCTGATGTAGTCGTGCATTGCTGCCTCCACAAATGGTTTTGTGATGGATAGTATCTTGCTCTATGTCAATTATAAAGAAAAATTGTTAAGTATATGGACGGACTAGGAGCGAGCCTTAGCTTGTACTCCATCTAATTCGCAAAAACTTGCTTATTCTCATTTAAGACAGGTAACTTAAGACATATAAAATATATTCATTATGATTGTTTAGTGATGGGTTTTCTCCTTTTAGGATTAGGTTTATATCCCATATATATCGTGTTGTTCTAAGCAGTCTAAATCCAATTTCTAGCTTTAAGATGCGGCCAAACTGGAAGCACCAGTTCATCTTAGATCGATTAAAGGTAAATAATTTAAACCCATAAGCGCGCTCTTCTCTGAGTACACCAACTCGTATATTTTTTTTCAGGCATATAAAGAAGTTTAAGTGTCACGAGAACAAGTATGTAAATCATATAGAATCAGTCAGGGCCATCCTTGTTTTCTGGATCCACTATCTTCGACATCAAAGACAAAGACCGAACTTAAACCTACATAAATGAAAAATTAGGCCTTTGATGTCGCATGTGAAATGACATAAGTAATGAAGAACTCGTCTCATTGAAGACGGGTACTATTCATCACAAGCTGAAGACGGAAAGTGCCTTTTCACAATATGAAAATGTGAGGGCAAGTGAGAGGCTTTGTTTGCCCTCCACTGTCCCTCCCCACTTGTATATTGTGAGAGCGGCATTATCCGTTTATAACTTGTGACGGATACTGTTCTTCTTAAATGAGAACTTGTGTTATATAATACCCACATTTTAGTGTCCCACATGAATAAAAAAAGGAGAATGAGTTCTAGCTAGGAGTACTTTATAAGCTAATTGACGACTTTCTCTATATTCAATTGATTTTATATTGGAACCTTAAAGGGCTTATGAAGCCGACTTTCTTTTCTCTATTTGGATGTAATTTAGACGCGTTTGCATGATTTAACATGGTATCATCGCCCATGTTTAACGACTTGGGTTTGATGAATTAAACCGAGGCCTTTAATCGCAACCGTTGGAATATAACACGGTTTGTTTCGACAATTGCAAGAGAAGTCGTAATTGCCCCCAGTCTGATATAAAATGGGTCTCACATGTGAGTGGAGAGCGTTACGAAACCCTATATAATACCTACATTTGAGTGTCTCACATGGATAAAAAGAGGAGAAAATTTACTACTTTATAAGCTAAGTGGTTACTCGTTCTATAGCCAATTGGTTTTAAAGTAGAATCTTCTCAGACTTATGAATCAGACTCTCTCGCCTCTATTTGGCCGTGATACTAGGCCGTTTACATAATTTAACAATAATTAAGTCGTTTAATATTAAAACGAATATCTTTGTATTAAGCAAGATTAACCAACATAGAATTTACCTGAATGGTACAATTCTTTGCATAACTAGTCTCCCCTCCACCTTTATTCATGTGAAATACTTGAACCATGTTCATTGTCATCCTAGTATTTAATTTTGAAGGTAAATAAAAACAAGAAATAAAAAATTGTATGATTAATTTATTTGTAACTCCACTACTTTGCTTGAGGCTAATATTTATAGCATTAAGGTAATATTGTTATATTGTACTCACTACTCATTGTCCCACAATGTCCTTGATAATTGACATGCAATAGGTTGAAGACCACATGAATATAAAGCTTCTAAACTAATCAAGGTTTTGCACGGGGAAAATAGAACAAAAGTGTCCATAGTGGTGCGTGTATGTGTGTTATAGGTCTCGTACGTTTGTAAATCAGAAAATGCATACTTAAAAGTCGTTATGATATTGAGATGAATGCTGAGCAACATATACAAGTGAAGTGTCATTTTTTTTATGATTTTGATATGCTAACACTATTGGTGACTCATTACATGAGATTCTAGCTGTAAACCATAAAAATTTAGAACAAAAATAATATGGGAAACAAGAATTTATTTATAACTAAAAGATTGCGGATTACAACTTCCGTAGGTCTCTTGATTCCATCCTAAGGGCTAGGGTTTTGATAGTGTTTACGGGGGTCTTATCGACTTAATCCCGTAAGGAGATGAAGTCTTTTTGTGACTTATTCCATCCTACCTACAATTTGGTAGTAGGAGGATGAGGTCTTTTGACTTGTCCCATCTGCCCTCCTTTTCTAAACCCTAGAGAGCAGATATGTATTTATAGTTAGCTAGCTTAGAGGGCAAGACAATATATAATAATATTCTATATTATCTTAAGATATTATCACAATCTTTTTTGATAATTATCTTTTAAATACTAAATATACTATATAATAAATAGATACCAAAATATAAAATTTTGGTGTCTACACTAGCCATAGTAGAATATTCTCCTTAATAAGTGGATCGTAAGTCGTGACGTAATTTAGACTCTGTTTGACAATAGACGTAGTATTTAGTTTCTAACAAATACTCTCTTCGTCTTAATTAATTGTTGTCATTTCATTTTGGCACAAATACCAAGGAAAGAGTAGAGGAACATTTATAGTTATACTTAGTGGATAACAATTGGACAATAGTCTTATTGGGTGATCAACTCACTCATAAAATACCTTTCAAATATAGAAAGGACAACAATTGACTCAGACACTTTTAAAAGAAATAGGACAGTAATTGACCGGGACAGAGGGAGTATTAAGCTCTATTTGACAATATATTTCAAGTAGCTTATTTAACCAATATTTCAGATGCCTTATTTTTTTTTTCAAGTATTTGACAATTAGCTAGCTTATTTAACTAAATCAAGGTAGCTAAAATGAAATGTTACATAGGGTAGTATTTAAGAAATCAGGTACCTGTAATTCAAAACTTTGAAATGTTTGACCATAAATACCGTTAAAAGCATAAAACATTGAAAGACGAAACCATACATATATATAGATATTATGAAATCTTTCATAAAACTTTGTTTTTTCTTTTACAAAAAAAATAATGTATATATACATGAAAAAAAAAAGAAGGCCAAGTCAAAATTTTGCCTTGAAGACCACCCAAAAATAAGTGTAACATTTAGTTTGGATTGAAGTTCTCTAAACTTAATTAATAGCATATGAGCTAAAATATGCTAAGATCTTATTTGAACTAAAGTGAACAATTAAAATTTAAACAAAACTTATACTCCCTCCCTTATGATATATATGACGTTTAAGAAAATAACACAGTTATTAAGAAACCTCTTTACTCATCTTTATGGCCCTAAGTAAGAGTATTTATGGGCTTTGGTAACAGAAAAGGTTATTATTACGTACAAAACACAATTACTGCTTGTGAATGTCCTTCTTCCATCCTCTACCTTTTCATCTCTATTTGGAGCCAATTTTTTTATGAATAAGTATTCCACAGAAAATTTGGAGCCAATTTTTTTGATGAAAATTTTAGAATGAAAATTTAATCTAGAGCCAAAATTTGAACGTACTTGAAAAATAGGATCATGAGCTTCTCTATAAATTGCGTTCCCCATGGTCAATCACCACCCAATTTCAATCATCACAAAACAAGATGGAAACTCCATTGTTTGATCTTAATCAATTACCTTGTGAAGAAGATATAGAAAACATCGTAGATCAAGAAATAGAGGATGATGCTCGAGGTGATATTCCGATATTCATCCATTCTCATTCAACAAATAGTGTAGTTCTTGATATGGGTCGGGATGATGAAGCGAGATATAGATATTGGGATCTGAATTTCGAGCAAGTCCACGAGTCCGATGACGATAATCACCAGCAAGTAGGAGGAGACATCTTTGACGAAGATGATGATCAAACACAAGAGAGGAATAATTCTACTAATGCTCATGATTCTGGTATGAGTGTATAAGCTTTCATTACGGTTATATCGTCTTACAATGAAATAATACGAGTTGATTTTTGTATGGACCTTTATTACCAAGTCTTGAGTTAAAACAATAAGAGCATGTACAGAGTATATATGGGAGACAAGAATAATGATAAACTAAATTGATTAAACTAAATGAATACTGAGTACATAATCATTACCTTACATATATTGTTGTTATTTGTAGCCACATAAATTAACAGAATGCATAAAGCATGTTGTAACTTCCGATTTTGCATTTGACCAAGCTACTTATCTTTGTTCCATAGGTGGTGTTAGGCAAAGAAGACTCGTCTTAAGCGATGATCAAAGACAAAAGGTTTACCATCCTCTCTTAGAAAAAAGAAAAACGACTACCGAAGTGTCAAACATATTTTCGGTTCCTATACGTACTATTCAACGCATTTTGAAGGTTGGAAAAAATAATGGGGACGATGTTAAAAGTAAGAAAAAGAAAAGGTATGGTCATCCAAAACTTCAAGTTGATCTTAGACGTCTTATGGAAATCCCTTTAACTCAAAGAACAACATTAGCTTCATTATCGGAGGCATTGGGTGTTAGTCATACTGTTTTATATAGACTTATTAAAGAAGGTCTTATACGTCGTCATTCGAACACCCTCAAACCCCATTTGAAAGATGAGCACAAACGAGCCCGTTTATAATTTTGTGTATCTATGTTAGACCAAACGTGTATGCCTAATGAGCCAAAATTTGTTGGTATGTACAATGTTGTACATATCGATGAGAAATGGTTCTACATGAAAAAGAAAACTGCAAAATATTATTTGCATTCAATGGAGGCCGATCCCTTACGGACATGTCAAAGAAAAAATTACATTGGAAAAGTAATGTTTTTAGTTGCTATGGCTCGTCCAAGATTTGGTTGTGATGGAAATGAAACTTTTTCCGGTAAAATAGGAGTGTTTCCTCTAATTACTAGGGAACCTGCTATAAGAAGAAGTCGAAATAGAGAAGCGGGTACGTTGATCACAAAACCGATACCATCTGTCACAAGGGAAGTGATAAGAAATTTTTTTAATTGAAAAGGTGGTTCCAACCATTCAAGCTACATGGCCTCTTGAGGATATGGGTAGTACAATTTTTATACAACAAGATAATGCGAGAACCCACATTGATCCAAACGAGCGAGAAAATCCATTATGTTATATATGACCGAGAATTTCAAAGGCTTAAACGTCATATTTAAACTAAACTTATAAAATCTACATTATTCTAAACTGAGCTCATAATATTTAACTTAACTTACTTATTATCACTACTTTGATCTTACTATCTAGATATACAAAACATGATCATTAATTAGTTTCATTTATTTCGATGTCGCAAATAACCTGTTTAATAAGCAAGTCTGTGTAATTTTGTACGGGTTTAAAATTAGTTATTTTGAAAACGGCGCTTAACATGAATCTTTATAGTTTAAACAACGGTAGAATTTATGACGGACCTTAATAGCGTCCACGACGGTTTCTAACCGTTATTGGCGTAGTTAAATGACAAATAACTAAACATATAATGTCAATGAGACGTACCGCTCCATATTCATTTCATTTCTATATGGAAATGGAATGAACGAATGAGGGACTACTTACATTCTTGTCAATGAAATGACCAAATTGATAAATTTAGGACTTTCATTGAACAAAAAAAGATCCTCCCAAATCTTAGCATACCTAAGAAAAAGCTCATCCATAATATCTGCCCCAAAATGGTGTTCTAGCATCGACTCGAGCACAGCTCTTTGCATCTTAGCCATAGTCGCGCCCCTTGTGAGTCGCGATACGCTTGAAATAAACTCACCCTCGGTTTTTCTCCCTCCGGGCCACTCAACTTCTATAACTTCGAAGCGATCTCCATAAAACGACGATTCTTCTTCAATCAATTTTTTCACTTCTTCAAGATGTGGCGCATAGAATGGCGCATTGAATGAATCCACCTTCTCTTCTTTTAGAAGTCCCTACACCGTGCATGACAATCAAAAGAGTTAATTAGTTACTTAATCAATTTTGTAACTATTCCGTAGTTGATTACCATGACCTTTCATTTATAAAGGCCTTTAGGTGGTTCCGTAATTGATTAACATGACCTTTCACATTTTTAGGTATAAGATGGGTTCATTTACATATGACCACAAAATGATCACATATGACTCGTTTGAAGGTTTCGGACCCTCTGAAATGAGACATACCAATCTCAATTTAACAACTAATGATCAAAAACTTGTAAACTTATCATTACCATCAATACTTGATTATAGCGCCACACGGTGTTGTTGAATCTCGGCAACACCCTCTCACATGTATTTGTAGAGGATCACTAAAATTGTGAGACTTTATTTAAGGGACTATTAAAATATTGGACCTTCATAAAAATATGTGAAAAGGTGTCGCCGAAATTTGGTGACATCGGGTGTCACCGTTGTTGAGAATTAATTCAAAGTCTTCTACTATTGTTTAGGAGCATGTGTTAATAATTGTTAGTTATGGTCATGTAGTTGTTAGAGTACTTGTAGGAGTCAATAATGATCATGTGTTAGTGCCTAATGAAGTGGGTAGTTATCCTTATTTTTAATTAGCTTAAGTAAGTTGTGGTCTATATAGTATAAATAGACTTGTCTTTGTAAGCTTTGAGAATCCAATCAATACAATATTTCCTCTTTACTCTTATATGTGGTATCAGAGCCCATGATAAAAAGAGCTAGGCATAAAAGAAAAAGAAAAAAACTGGGCCAAGAAAACGCAGCCGTTGAAGAATAACACGGTTTGCTTGACTGCTGCAAGAGAGGCCAGAAAGCCCCCCAGTCTGATTAAAGTGGATTCACATGTGAGGGGGAGTGTGAAGAAACCCAATAATCCCACATGTAAGTGTAATAGAAGGAGAGAATTTACCACTTTATAAGGCAATGAGATACTCTCTTTATTGCCAATTGGTTTTAGAGTGAAACCTTCTTAACCTTATGAAGCGGTAAATTCTCTCCTTCATTATCGATGTGGGATTACACTCACATGTGAGACTATTGAGTTTTTTCACACTCCCCCTCACATGTGAGCCCATTTTAATCACACTGGGGACTTTCTGGCATCTCTTCCAGCTGTCAAGCAAACCGTGTTAACCGTATCGTATGCATTTTTACGTGATCAACATGCATGCGATAAAATATGCATGGGGAATGATGACAAACCTGAGAAACCATGGTCATAAGAGCCTGGGCAATGAAGTCACTTAGATAATAATCCTCTTCAAAAGTGTGATTAATGGATCTCCTTCCCATAAATGACAATATCATGCGTCCCCCTAAAACCATTTCTTCTGAACGACACTTAAGAAATGTCGTAAAATCCTTTCGAAATTGCAATTTGTATGCATCAATCACATGAATTGGACTTGTCACTGAAATATATACCTTCCCCTTGTTTAACATGTTTGGATCATCTTTACCTTCCAAACCTAGTGGTGCCTACAAATTCAATCATAAAAAATTGAGATATATATTCGTTATAACTTTTTGTAACTTGTCTTAGTTTGTCATCCTCGAGGAACTTATAGCGTCAGTCCAAAATGATAACCTATGATAATCTCGTTGGTAAATGGGACGATTTGTACTCTCTTTATTCCCGGTTATTTGTCTAAGTTAGATTTATGCCATGAATCAGTTTAGTTGCCACTTCGTGTGACTATGCGGGAGTCTGTTTGGGCTAAGATTTTGCTTTGGCCTACGGTCTATTTTGGGCCTTCTAGATTTTATGTATTATGTCTTACAGAGAAGTATATAAACCATCTAGCCTGACCCTAGCAGTTAATTATGCATTTATAACAATCTGAAATCTGAAATCTGAATCTCTGTAAAAACTCTTCAACATTAGTAAAACTCTCCTCCCTTCTGCCTAGTGGACATAGCTAAAACACTGTTAGTGAATCACGTAAATCTGTGCGTTATTGTCTTTATAGTTCTTTATTTGTTCTTTCTCGTTTCTATTATAACAGCTTACCTTATCCATTTTTAGTTACCTCATTCATTTATTTATCTTTCTACATGGGCAAGATTTTTTATGCGCAAATTTTCATTGAAAACGGGCACTATCTGTCACAAGCTGAAGACGGATAATACCCTTCTGATCACAATATGCAAGTGGAGAGGGTAAGTGGATGACAAATGGAACCCCACTTGTATATGCCCTCACACTTGCATATTGTGAGAGGGGCACTATCCGTCTTCAACTTGTGACCATGGGCGAACCTAGGATTAAAAATTTGGGGTAGCGAAAAGATTAAGCATATAATTTTTTTCTGTAAAATAAATTAGTCACGACAAAATGTGTCGGAATATATAAATTCAAATACAACTTTACCTTTATATTTTTCTGACTATAATTTTGTTTGCTATAAAAAAAATCCATAACCAATGCTTCGTAATAGCTTAAAATTTTCACATTATGATTCGACAACTTATCTTCATTTTACACGATTTAGAAAAATTTAACTATTATAATAATCATAATTATTAGGTAAAATTGAAAATAAAGTTCAGATTCCGTAGTGCACAATATGGACATAAGTTTCACAATATGGACAATTTAGCTTAAAATTTTCACATTATGGACATAACCAATTTGAAAAATTGCAATAAACAAAAGTTTAATCAAAGGTTAAGAACTAATTATTGAATTGTTACATATAAAGCTAAAAGCGTAAAAGAATTTATTTAATGAGAAATGAAAGGAAAAAAGCAAACAAATTACAGTATTATGACTGTAGCAGGGTTCGATCACGGAACTCTTGTTTGGAATACCACGACTCTTACCACTGAGTCACACCAATTTTAATGCTTATTATCTGCCTTCCCTTTTACTTATCGCTTTATTATCAGGTTTGGGGTAGCAAATTACAGCGCATAAACTGATTTTTTTTTCTTTGGGGTAGCGGCTGCTACCCCTTGCTACCTACTCGGTTCGCCCCTGCTTGTGACGGATAGTTTCTGTGAGACGAGCTGTTTTTTTATGAGTAAATTCATCACTCAATGAAACTATTGTCCACTTGTTATCCAATACTACTATTCACAAATGCTCTCATCCCTTCTCTTTGGTCTTGTACTAAATATAAAGGTAAATAAATAAGCATAACGGTGGGGATTGATGATTTATAAAATGGTAACAAATTTTTTAACATTAGTCTATCAATAGGGTACTAAGAAAGAATCAATTAATTTGGCTCGCACGGTTTTTGTTATTGGCTCTTTCACATATGTCTCAAACTAATTTAGGGAGCGCTTGATTTGGTGTGGGAAAGGCAAGTGAAAAGGAATGAGATTACCCTTAATATTCCTAGTTGTTTGGTTTGATATAGATAGAGCTAGGAATGAGAAAATGACACGCAACTTCAATAACTACCACAAATACCACTACCGAACCACCTAAAGTGAAGCTTAATTCACCCTCTCGTCAGTGCACCGTCACCGTCACCCTCACCACCATCGCCCTCCCTCATCGGCCACCACAACTCCAACCATCTTCGGAACCCACTACCCCCAACTCTTGGGGTGTATTTGGTAAGGAGGATTTGGAGAGAAAGGAAGGGGAGGGAAAGGGAAAGGAAGGGATGAGAAATTCATTGTTTGGTTAGCAAAATGGATGGAGGTGGATGGATACGAGTAGAGGTGGCAATTGGGTCGTTTGGGGCGGGTCATATTAGCTCATGACTATGATCGGGCCGGGTTTGGGTCTGTTTCGGGTCGCGTAGGAGTTATAGGTCGGGTTAGACTGGTCATATCTTAACTAGAGTCGAGCCAGGGCTGTTGTTGGGGCAGGTCATTTAAATAGATATGTCGGGCCAGGTCATGATTAGGCTCATTTCTTGGTCGGGTCATTATCGGGTCGTCTAATTATGATAATTTGCTGGGTCTAGTCGAGCTTAGTTTGGGTTTTGCTTGGCTTGGCTCATCAATTTACTATCCGGTTGATTTTTTTCCCGCTATTTTATCAGTTTAAGATGAGTTATGGTCATTATTTTGCGAAGTTTTAAGGATAATCAATTTTATATACTTTATAAAATTCGTTTATAAGGTCGGCTTATTTTGGGCTTTATCGCCTTAACTTTTCATTTATGTGAGGGTTATATTTCAAGCTAATCTCAAGTTATTTTTCGATCGATTCTTTCGGGTTAGATTACGGGTCAATTTCAGGCCGGATCGGGCTCAGTTTGGGTTCGCCAGGTTACGAGTCATCATCAGGTCGGGTTGGGTCCGGGATGCGACATTTTCGCGTCCTGGCGGATAGAATTTGCTCGTATTTGGATTAAGTCACTGGGGTTGGATCAGACTTGCTAGCTTTGTACACGAACGACTATAAGAGTACACAAGAAAGATCAAAAGAATGGAAAATGAGTAAAGTTTGGTAACCTGTGATAGCCAATTAAGGCTAGAAGAGGAGTGAACAAATTGCAAGGAGTGATTAGGGAGTAATCTCCCATAAAAGTTTCCAGGGAGGCCTGCTATGAAACAATGCCCAAAATCAACACCCTTTTCTTCTCTTAACCTCTTTTGAAGACTTGGAACAAAATTAAAACACCTTATTGAAGTCATTACTTGGCAAATCAACTAAGTACACCATCAACTTGGCCCTTTGTCGTCTCAATTCGACCACGTCCATGATTGTTGTCACTGCCTCTAGCGCCGTTGGACCCGACGAGCAGCCCAACTCGGCAATGGTAATGGTCTCCACCGAGAAATCCTTGCTAAGGTAGTCGTGTATTGCTGCCTCCACAAATGGCCTTGTGATGGACAATACTTTGCTCTATACGGTCATACGGAGTATTAATTATAAGATAAAATGATAAAGTAAAAGTGATGTAACACTTGCATACTTACATGTTAATATGTTATTAATATTGAAATATTAAATTAATAATAATATATTCGTCTGTCGAGTTTGCCAAATTTTAAAATTGTATATTTACTTTAGTTTGTGGCTCGGATACAATTAACAGAAGCAGATTTTAAAAAGCAGATGATACAGCAGAATGTACCTAAATGGCGCAGTTCTTAGCATAACTTCCGTCGCCTTCACCTCCATTCATGCGAAATACATGAAGCATGTCCGTTAGGATACAAAATACAAGTTGTTTTGGTAAAAAATGTACCGGGTAGGATCTTGTTAAGGTTGGGTCAAAATGATCAATTAGATTAGCTATTTAGTTGTGACGATTGATTGACGTAAGCAATAGAGAAAAAGATAAACCAACGTAAAGAAGAAAATGAACACACGAGAATTGGTGACGCGGAAACCCAAATTGGGAAAAACCGCGGGGGGAGTCGGAATCCCGCCAAATATTATGCTATGAATTCTTTGTAGGGGAGTAAGCGAGAACGTAAAGGAAAAGTTACAATAAACTGATAATTTTGTGCCGTGATAGTGCAGGAGAATGAGTATGGATGTGTCGAGATGCCTCCTCCCTTGCACCTGTATTTTTCCTTTTATAAACTCTTCCCAACCCTAATTCTTCCTCCCGTTGGCCCCCAATTCCTCCTCCTAAAATCCCTCAACTTCCCTAATTTCATGGGCTTTGTTAGTTGACCCATTCTCATTCCTCTTGGCTGATTCCTGACTGGAAGTCACAGTGTGTTTCTTTATACCTCTTGCTGAGTCATCGATCCGTTCCCCCTGCTTTGCTCCAACTGTGGACTGCCACATGGCCCACTAAATTTTGACTGAAAATGACCCAAACACAAGTGAACGTAAATTTTACGCTGTACGTAAATTTTAAGCTACTAGTTTATTCTCCATTATTATTGTGTCTGTTTTGGTAAAAAATCTACCGGGTGATGTATTGTTAGGGTCGGGTCAAAATGATCAACTAGATTAGCTATCAAATGAAACGATGGAGCAACGTAAATAATGAAAAGGAAAAGAAATCAACGTAATAAGGAAATAGACACGCGAGAATTGGTGACGCGGAAACCCAAATTGGGAAAAACCGCGGGGGGAGTCGGAATCCCGCCAAATATTATGCTATAAATTCTTTGTAGGGGAGTAAGCGAGAACGTAAAGGAAAAGTTACAATAAACTGATAATTTTGTGCTATGGTAATGCAGGAAAATGAGTATGGGTGTGGTGTTATGCGTTGATTTCTCTTGCACCTGTATTTCTCCCTTTTATAAACTCTTTCCAACCCTAATTCATCCTGCCGTTGGCCTCCACTTCCCCCTCCTAAAATCCCTCAACTTCCCTAATTTTATGGGCTTTGTTAGTTGACCCCTTCTCATTCCTCCTGGCTGATTCCTGACTGGAGGTCACAGTGTGTTTCTTTGTTCTTCTTGCTGAGTCATCGATCCGCTCCCCTTGCTCTGCTCCAACTGCGGACTGCCACGTGGCCCACTAAGTTTGACTGAAAATTACCCAAACAATTACCCCCAAGAAATTGACATTCATTGCACCCACCGTAATGATGGTAATTTCTTCTACTAGGAGTCATGTCCCATCAAATAACTTCCCCTACTCAACCTACCAACTACCCCCCACTTTCTCACATTCCCCCATAACCACTTCCTCTAATCCGTTTACCCCCATCATTCCCTTTTCCCAACCGGCACCACACAACTCCCTCCTCTCTCTTCTACAAATAACCCTTCATTCCCTTTGACTTCCCACTATTTTCTCATACCCCTCTCTTTCGCCATTCTCGCCATTCCAGGTACTACTTCTATCTTCATTATGGAGAATTTAGATCACCCCCATTCTTCCCCATCTCCGTCTTCCCCATCGCCCGACCCCGACGTCTTCACCCCCACGGGAATCCTCCGTGAGCAATACTCGAGTGATTCCTGCTATTCCCACACTGACCTCTCGGAAGTAAGGAGGCGGTTCGGTCTGGGCGAAGGTGTTGAGATCCACCTTCCTCTGCCCGGCGAGAGCGCCGACTCCCGTCGTCCAGGTTGGACATGCCTCTTTGATTACCCATTTCTCTTGGGTTTAGTCTTCCCTTTGCCTCTCTTGATTCAGAGGTTTCTGGCCTTCAACAAACTGGCGACTTGCCAAGTTATGCCTCATGCATGCATGGCGAGCCCTGGTGTCCTTATGCACTCTAGATGATAATCATCAATTAAACATGGGTTTTGGAGAGTTTGCGGCCCTGTATACCTACCGATCTTTGGGTCATGGCTTGGTGACTCTCCGTGCTCGTGATTCCAAGAATATCGCGATATTCCTTCCTCCTAAAGTGAGGGATGAGGGGTGGTTCAAGCGCTTTGTTTTCGTGAAAATTAGTTCCATTACTCCCACCCCCGACTACCTGTTTGATAAGTGGTGTCTGGTGGCAGGTATTTCTCGTGGACGCTCTCTTTTCTTCTATTTTCCGACTCACCCGTCTTACTTGCTTTTCCTTTCAGATTTGGTTCAGCCTGCTCCCACTACAGATTTCGCCGTGCTTACTAAGTTCTTCAGCTTGCCTCCCTGTGAGAGGACATTTCCGCTCCTTCTGGAAGGCAAAATAGCTGGTACGTCGGAGGATCCGCTGAGGGTTGACAGCGAGGAGGAAGAGGGCATTGAAGAGGACGTTGAATCAGAAGGGGAATCCCACCATACTGCCAGGCAGAATCAAGAGCAACCATCAATGTCGTCAGGTACATTATTGCCCCCTGATTGGACCTCAGTGGTTCCCTCTGACATACCTCCTGACCTTTGGGCTCCCGTTGTTTCTGCAGCTCGATCTTCATTTTCCCTGGACTCAGTGATGAAGAGGAGGAAGCGGAGACTCACCCCTCCTGCATCTCAATCAGACCCTAAGAGGGCCACTGGTGTGACTCCAAGGCCGGCCGTTGTTCCTAGTCCTGCTTCTCCTCAATCTTCTGCACATCCTCGGCCTCCCGTTCCTGGCACCACTAATCTTCTTCGTTTTCCCAGGGGTTATGGGAGTAGTTCTGATAGCCCCTTGTGGCCTCAGATGGAACAGCTTCTGCTTCCAGGGCCTAATCGCCTGCTTGCCTCCCAGCCTCTACCAGAGTTGCTGAGCAATGCCGTGGAGGCGGATTTTATGGTAAGAATGATCTCCTCGTCTGCTTCAGCCTTTCTCATTGGATGACTTGTCCTAATGTATGCTTGTGCTTCTTTCAGAGTTTACAAAGGAGCCTTTTCTTCAAAAAGGAAGTGGCCCGCCTGATGAAGGAGGTGAATAATTTCAAGGGGCAGAATGCGGCCCTGCAGGCTCAGCTTTCAGATGCTATGGGCGAAAAGAAGGCGGCCCAAGACCAGCTGGCCCGTACTCAGGAGGTCAACTGCTCTCTCATCACGGGTCTTAAGGCGGCTGAAGGTCAGGCCCTTGCTCTGAAGAAGCTCCTCCTTGACTCCTTGCTCTATGCTACCTGGGAATCCAAGATCCAACGTATCAAGGAATTCCAGGCTGGGCAACACTTGGAATGGGACCTGGAGGAGGAAGAACGCCTGTTTGCGGAAGCTTTCCCGTCCAAGCCCGACTTGAGCATCCTAGGTGACATGGAGGTCTCCGATGGCGAGGAGGAAGCGGGGTGTTCTCAGGGGCCATATGCCACTTTGGAGTCTGGGGCGGTTCCTGCTGAGGTGACCGTTCCAGCTGGGGAAGAGACTCCTGCTGAATGGGCCATTCCTACAGGATGGGCTGCCCCAGTGGAGGGAAGGGTTCCTGCTGACGAAGGTGTTCCTGCAGAAGATGCTGTGCCTATAGGAAGGGATATGCCTGCAGCGGGGGACGCTGGTGTGCCTCCTGATGCCTCTTTTTCTGAAGCAGATTAAGCGTTTCGTAGTTAATGTTGTTTGTTTTGTGGTTTGTAACCCATGGGGCCTTTTGTTTTGAACACTTTTATCTTTTGCTTGTAAGATGCTATGCCCCTTGGTTAGGGCTTTTAATTTTGAATGCGTTTGTTGGTGACTTACTGTGTGTGGCGCGCTTTTCTTTGTTGGGAGTACATTGATCTTGTAGGAAATGTACTGCGGGTGTAGGCCGGCAGGACTTTAGATGGTGGCTCTGGGGATTTGTTTGCCCTTGCTTTTGAGTGCCACGCTATGTTGTGGTGCCTTTGCTGGTACTGGGGTCTGGTTGCCCTGACGGAATATTACGAATGGTTTCCTTTTGTCCAGGCGCACGCTGTTGTTCCTGCAGAAATGAGGTGTTGCTCGTCATGTTCTACTTTGGACTGCCAGGATGTTAGGCTAGTAGGCTCTTGAATACCCCCAGGGTTTAGGCCATAAAAATACTTGTGTTCTCAGAACCAAATATGTGTGTGCTTGCTCCTAGTACTCCCAGGATTTTTTTTTTTTTTTTTTTTTTTTTTTTTTTTTTTTAACCTATGGGTAGGGGAGTCAGAAAAAAGCACAAGAAAAAAGAAAGAAAGAGGAATATTTTGGAAAAGAAAGCACAAAATTTTGTAGAAAGCCAAGTTTTGGGAGAAAGAAAGAAAGAAAGAAAAAAAAAAAAAAGTTGTGTCTAACCTGTGGGGTAGCTTTTCTCATGGCAGTACCTGCTGTTTGTAGTGATCTAGGCAGCGCCCCTAGATGTAGTATTTCTTTAAGTGGACGATGTTCCAAGGTTTGTGAATGAGTTGCCCCTCCATAGTCATGAGTTGGTAGGCTCCGTTACCTACTATGTTTTCGACCTGGTAAGGTCCTTCCCAGTTGTAAGCGAATTTTCCGGCCTGGTGGTTTTTGGTGTTCTGAAATACTTTCCGGAGAACCAGGTCCCCTACTTGGAGGGTCCTGATCCTGACGTTCTTGTTGTAACTTCTGGCGGCGGTTTGCTTATAGGCGGCCAGTCGTATAGCCGAGCTAGATCGCAGCTCGTCTACGGTGTCCAGTAGGCCAGAGCATGGATCGGATATCCGATCCGAACTCCAATTTCGGATCGGATATCCGATCCGAAAATTCAAATTTTTACTATCCGATCCGAAACACTTCGGATATCCGATTTTAATATCCGGAAAAATCGGATCGGATATCCAAATATCCGTGGATATCCAATTTTCGAGATAATTTTTTCAGTATGTGTATTTATCTTAAAAAATGTATTTGTTTGCTCAAAAAAATTATTTTATAAAAAACTTCACTACATATAATAATTTAACATCCCAGTTCTATCCTTGAATTGAACTAAATTAACTCATCGATTTAGAAAAATTAAAATAAACCCATATCTGTCAACACAACATTGAAAACAAGACTTCCCCCATTCCCGTAAATATGTGGAATAAAAACTCTTCCGCCTCTGAAATCAGGAGAGGAAAAAAAAGCAACTGGAACTAAAATAAACCTTTGAATATAAGAGTTGATGAATGAGAGAGTTGGTTAGAGTAATTTGGGTAAATTAAAAGAGAGGATAATATTATTGGGGTTAATCATTATGAGAAAGATGGAGTCACAATCAGAATTTGAAGACGTAAGTTAGTATTTTTTAATGGAGTAAGAGGGAGTGAGTTGATTTCTCATGTCTGCTAAAATGAATTCAACATTTAGGGTTGAAGAAATGAGTGAGTGTAAATATAAGGTACAATATGGTGTATTATGGGCCAATGTTGTAAACAAGTGCATTAGTGGATTTTGAAGGCCCAAAAGTAATGGGTAAGTTTCAACTTTCTATGGAAAAAATGGAAAAAAGTTAAGTTTCGGATCGGATCGGATATCCAAAATTTTTTAGAGTGGTATCCGATATCCGATCCGTATCCGAAAGGTTCGGATCGGGTATCCGATCCAAATGTCATTTTCGGATCGGGTATCCATTTTTTCGGATCGGATACGGATCTGATATCGGATCGGTTCGGATAATCGGATTTTTTGCTCAGCCCTAGTGTCCAGGCTGTTCGCCATTTCTGCCTGGTTTCTATCTTCAGTGATGCAACCATACCTGTGTGTCGGTATTCTGACTTCTGAGGGTATTACCGCCTCTGCCCCGTACACTAAGCTGAATGGGGTCTGCCCTGTGGCCACCTTGGGTGTTGTTCTGTCAGACCATAGGACTAGTGGAAGCTCGTCTGCCCATCTACCCCCTATTTCTTCCAGTCTTTTTCTCAAGTTGTCCATCACTATTTTGTTACTGGATTCTGCTTGCCCGTTGGACTGAGGGTTTCTGGGGGTGGATTTATGTAGCGAGATGTTCCACCTGTAGCAAAATGCTTTTGTTCTACCTGATATAAATTGGGATCCATTGTCGCATACGATTTCCGAGGGTATGCCGAACCTGCATATTATATTACGCTTAATGAATGAAATGACTTGTTTTTCTGTTACCTGGGGGAATGCTTCTGCCTCAATCCATTTAGAAAAGTAGTCCGTCATTGCTAACATGAAGACTTTGTTTCCCGGTGCTCTTGGTAGCTTTCCTACTATATCCATCCCCCACTTCATGAATGGCCAGGGGGAGATTACTGGGTGTAGGGGTTCTGCGGGTTGGTGGCGAACTGCTGCATGCCTCTGGCATGCATCGCATCTTTTGACGTACTTCATTGCATCTTTGCGCATGGTTGGACAGAAGTACCCCTGTCGTAGTGCTTTATTGGATAGGCTCCTCCCCCTGCATGATTTCCACATTCTCCACTGTGGAGGTCATGCATTACTGAGCGTGCTTCCTCACCCTTTAGGCATCGTAGGTATGGACCCGCCAAGGATTTCCTGAATAAGATGTTATCGATTAATATAAATCTCGAAGCTTTCATTTTGAAACTTCTTACCTCCTTTCTGTCTGCTGGCAGGATGTCGTTCTGCAGCCAGTCATGATATGGCTTGCGCCAGTCGTTGTCTTCCTCTGCGCCGCTGGTCGCGCAGAGGATTTCTGCCTTGGGGGCTGTCCATGCCTTCTCTTCCTGGTTGCTGTCCTCCTGTGATTCTTTCCGTATTGCTGGCTCTAGTACATGCACTATGGGTATTGTGGAGACCGTACCTGGTTTGAAAGTTGCTCCCAGGGTGGCTAGGGCGTCTGCCTCGACGTTTAGGTCCCTGGGTATCTGTCTTAGGGAGAACGCTGCGAAGCGCCCTGCCCGCTCTTTGGCTACCTTCAGGTAGGCCATCATTTTCGAATCCCTTGCTGCATACGAATCATTTATATGATTAACAATAAGTAAAGAATCGCTACATACCTCTATATTCTGCACGTTTAGGTCTAAGGCTAGTTGCAGCCCTAGGATTAGCGCTTCGTATTCTGCCTCGTTGTTGGTTGCCTTGAATTCGCACCGTACTGCTTGTACAATGATGTCTCCCTGTGGGGATCTAAGGACCAGACCGACTCCTGTCCCCCTCATATTTGAGGCCCCATCTACATGTAGTGTCCATCTTTGTTTCTCCTTACCTTCCTCCAGAACCAAGATATCTTGTTCTACCTGGGTCTGCAGGGTCGGGCTGAAGTCTGATATGAAGTCTGCCAGGGCTTGTGATTTTATTGCTGTTCGCGGCTCAAACTTGAGGTCGAAGCCACTTAGGTGGACGGACCATTTTGCCATCCTACCCGACAATTCTGGTTTTCTCATGATGGTTTTTAGGGGATGGTTCGTAACTACCACGACTGTGTGTGCTTCAAAATAGGGCCGCAGTTTATAAGACGCTGTAACCAAGGCTAGAACTAATTTTTCAAGGGGTACATACCTTGTTTCTGCTGGGAGTAAGGATTTACTGACGTAGTATACCGGCTGCTGTGCCCCCTGGTGTTCCCGCACGAGTACGGCGCTGACCGCCATTTCTGTAACGGATAGGTACAGGTACAGCTGCTCTCCTGATTCCGGTTTGGAAAGCAGTGGGGGCGTGCTGAGGTAGCCTTTCAGGTCTTTGAAGGCTTTCTCGTGTTCTTCCGTCCAGTCGAACCGCTGGTTCTTTCTGAGAATGTCGTAGAAGAGGCGGCATCTGTCAGAAGATCTGGAGATGAATCTGTTTAGGGCGGCCACCCTCCCTGTCAGTCTTTGCACGTCTTTGGGTTTTTTGGGGGATTCCAGCTGGAGTATAGCTCGTATTTGCTCCGTGCTTGCCTCAATCCCCCTTTGCGTCACCATGTATCCTAGGAATTTGCCAGCAGAGACACCGAACGTACATTTTAGGGGGTTGAGCTTCATATGATACTCTCTCAGGGTTTTGAAGGTTTCCTCCAGGTGTGTTGTATGCTGGGTGGCCTCCTTTGATTTTACCACCATGTCATCTATGTAGACTTCCATGGTTTTCCCTATTTGATCCTTGAACATCTTGTTGACCAGTCGCTGGTAGGTAGAACCTGCGTTTTTCAGGCCGAACGGCATGACATTGTAGCAATATAGCCCTCGTTCCGTTCTGAAGGCGGTTTTCTCCAGGTCTCCTGGGTGCATCTTTATTTGGTTGTACCCACTCCAAGCGTCCAGGAAAGTTAGCATTTCGTGTCCTGCTGTGGCATCCACCATGGCGTCTATGTGTGGTAGCGGGAACGGGTCTTTTGGGCACGCCTTATTCAAGTCCGTGAAGTCCACGCATACCCTCCATTTGTTATTTTTCTTTGGTACCACCACTACATTGGATAGCCATTCGGGATACTTTATTTCCCTGATCTTGCCTGCAGACAGCAGGTTGTCTACCTCCTGGTTGATCACTTGGTTACGTTCGAGGGCGAACTTCCTCCGTTTCTGCTGGACGGGCCGGTAGCTACTGTCTACGTTCAAGCGGTGTGTGATAACCGCTGGGTCTATGCCTGTCATATCATCATGGGACCACGCAAAGCAATCTATGTTAGTCTGCAATAGACGAAGTAGGTTTTGGCGGATATTACCTGTGCAGTCCGATCCAATTAGTATTTTCCTCTCCGGGTGCAGCGCATCCAAGTTCACCTCGTCCAGTTCGGCCTGGGGTGGCTCTAGGTACTCTTCCTGGATGTGCTGGCTCTGTAATTGTTATGCAGACGGACATGCGGTGGTTTTAAGGGCATCCTTGTAACAGGTGCGTGCCTCCTCTTGGTCTCCTCGTATCTCTTGTACTCCCCAAGGTGTGGGGAACTTTATACAATGGTATGTTGAGGGTATTGCGCGCATCCCATGGATCCACGGCCTGCCAAGGATTACATTGTAAGTTGCAGGACCATCTATAACCAGATAACTTACCTGTTTGTTGATTCCTCCTACGAAGGTAGGAATTGTGATTTCTCCAAGTGAGCGTTTGGTTTCTCCGCTGAAACCCACCAGGGGGACTGTCCTTTGGGACAAGTCTTTCTTGTCGAAGCCCATGTTTCTCAGTGTTTCTAGCATGATGAGGTTCACTGAGCTTCCGGTGTCAATGAGGATCTTTTTTACCAGGCAATTTCCTATGGAGAGACTGATCACTAGGGCATCATGATGTTCTCCCGCTTCGTGCGCATCTGCTTCCTCGAAGGTTAATGATGGGAGGTCTAGGCGTTGTATTCTGCAGGATATCTCGGGTCTATCCCCCTTTGTCTCCGTGGCGTGCCGTTTAGCGGCGGAGTAGGTCAATCCACAGAGTTCTGAGCCTCCTGTAATAACATTCACAACTCTAGAGCACAAAGGAGGGGGAGAGGGCAGAACCTGTTCAGTAGCGTTGACTTTGTTGGACCTTGTCCCCCTAGGTAGTAGGTGGTCCAGGTAGCCTGCTTTATGGAGGTGCCGCACTTCCTTCCTTAGCCCGACGCAATCTTCGGTGTTGTGCCCGATGTCGTTGTGGAAATCACATTTCCTGCTTCCATCCCTCCTGTCTGGCTCCCTTCCAGTTGTCTTCTTGGGCCACCTTACTCGTCCGCCTAGTTCTCGGAGTGCCTTTAGTAATCCTGCAAGACCTGTGGAGAACCCATATTCACTTACCTTGTGAGGAAGATTCGGATCATTCCTCCAATCGCTGTCTCCTGTTACTTTGTAGATGTTGTTCCGGCTGTAGGGTTTTGATCTTTCGTGCCTCTTGTCAGTGTTTGCCTTCCTGCTGTACCTGTCGTTGTCGTAGAGGTCCCTCCTGGATTCGTCCTCCTCCAGCCGGATTGCTGCCATTGCCTTTGCCTGGACGTCCTCGAAGGTTGTGCAGGGATATTTAGTGATGTCTTTGTATAGGTCGGAGTCCTGGTGGAGCCCTTGCCGGAATGCTTCGATCGCCGTTGCTACGTCACACCGGGGAATGGAGACTTTCTCTCTATTGAACCAGTTCAGGAAGTCCCGTGTTGATTCTTCTTGCCTTTGTACCAACCGGTACAGGTCGCTGGTTTGTTTTTCTGGTTTCCTGCAGCTTGCGAACTGCTGATTGAAGGCATTCACCAGGTCGGCGAACGAACTGATCCGTCCATTGGGCAGGCTCACAAACCACTGCAGTGCTGCTCCCGAAAGTGTGGATCCAAACCCCTTGCACATGCAGGCTTCCTTCAAGGGCCCTGTTGCTGTGACCACCATCATTTTTTGCTTGTACTGGTTGATGTGGTCTAGAGGGTCAGTTGTTCCATCATATAGAGTCATGGTAGGGGGCTTGAATCCCTTAGGTACGCTGACAAGGGCTATGCCATCGATGAAAGGAGAATCAGCATAGCTTTCCTGGGCAGCCTTTTCCAGGGGTGCTGGCATTCCAGGCACTCTGCTGAGTAGGGTCCTTATTTCGTGGAGTTGTTGTTCCACCAGACTTGATGTTCCTGCAGATTGGTTAGACGGAAACGAGGAAAAATCAAATGGATGGCTTACCCCTGAGATTAATCCTGGTGTGCAGCCAGCCTGGTAGTTGTTCAGGGGTGTAGCGTTGACGATTGATCCAAGTTGGTCCGTAGGCGTTCGTTGGAGTCCCGTTCCTGCATCAAAAATTGAGTTAAATACCGAGGACCCGACAACCAATGGGTTACCTGTTACTGGCGTGGTGATGCCGACAGTGGGTAGCGGAATAGGTGTCTGCAGCCTGGATGTTGGTGGCTCCACTCCTCCCAAGTCAAGTCGGGTAACTAGTTCCTGTTGTACCACCCGCCAGGGAGCTTCTTCAGAAGGTCCTTGCAACAGGGAGGCGGACAGTCGCTGTGTCTGTGGTGGTTGAACCATTGCATCGACTCTCTCCCTCAGGATTCTGTTATCCTCCCGCAGGCCTTTCACGGCTTGCCTAAGGTCGTTCACTCCCTGGAGGAGCGTTTGAACAGCATCTGGGGGTAGAGTTCCCATTGGAGGCGGCGCTTCTGTTCCGGGGCTTCTGGTGGCTGCCCTGCCCTGGCTGCTTCCCTGGAGGGGTGCCACCGGTGCTGGGAGGATTTGTTCTCGGGTATCCACTCCTCGGGGGGCTGGTGGTGGCCTTGACCCTTCTGGCACGTTCCGTGTGGGTGCACTGGCAAGAGTTGTCCTGCTCGTAGGATTCTGGGGGGGCGTGGCTCCTAGCGGGATCGCTGGTGACTGGACTGCTGATGTTGGCATACTGGGCATGCTGGTGGAACTTTGACTGGATACTGTCATCCTGAATGGCTGTTTCTCTCTGACTTGTAGCTAGATTTGATCACTATGCCCCACGGTGGGCGCCAAATTGTTTTGGTAAAAAATCTACCGGGTGATGTATTGTTAGGGTCGGGTCAAAATGATCAACTAGATTAGCTATCAAATGAAACGATGGAGCAACGTAAATAATGAAAAGGAAAAGAAATCAACGTAATAAGGAAATAGACACGCGAGAATTGGTGACGCGGAAACCCAAATTGGGAAAAACCGCGGGGAGAGTCGGAATCCCGCCAAATATTATGCTATGAATTCTTTGTAGGGGAGTAAGCGAGAACGTAAAGGAAAAGTTACAATAAACTGATAATTTTGTGCTATGATAATGCAGGAAAATGAGTATGGGTGTGGTGTTATGCGTTGATTTCTCTTGCACCTGTATTTCTCCCTTTTATAAACTCTTTCCAACCCTAATTCATCATGCCGTTGGCCTCCACTTCCCCCTCCTAAAATCCCTCAACTTCCCTAATTTTATGGGCTTTGTTAGTTGACCCCTTCTCATTCCTCCTGGCTGATTCCTGACTGGAGGTCACAGTGTGTTTCTTTGTTCTTCTTGCTGAGTCATCGATCCGCTCCCCTTGCTCTGCTCCAACTGCGGACTGCCACGTGGCCCACTAAGTTTGACTGAAAATTACCCAAACAGTGTCCAAGGCTACTATTTATTCTATTTACTTCGTATGATATAAGGTCAATAAAAGGAAATTGACATCTGGCTAATATTAGTCCATTTATAGTGTAGGAATATATAATTCATAATGATATATCCCGTAAATTCATAATCCTCCATGATCTGTTAGTCCATTTAAATCGCAATTCCTAATATAATTATTGTATAGAATTAAATCGTACGGATATTTTAGTAAATAATACTTGGATATGTCCAACATTAAAAAGAAATCGCAGGCATTTGTATTTCTCTCTTGTTTAGTCGCTATGTAAAACACAATATGAAAATAAAAGAGTATAATCCCTTGAGTATTATTAAAGGAAGAGCATCCAATATATACATGAGAACTAACCTAAGTTAGAAGATCTCATCCCATGAGTTAAGCCTCCAATCATGGGAATCCATAACTAAATTAGTCAATACAATCCCCTAATTTAGGTAATACAAACTATACAAAATATATCAGAATATTTACATATTCTATTACACCCCCGAAGTCGAAGCGGGAGGAAGACGAATGCTGAGACTGGATCGAAAATCATCGAAAAGAACCTTTGGTAGTCCTTTCGTAAACACGTCCGCAAATTGATAGCGGGATGGAACATGGCGGACTTGAACTTGACCGAGAGCCACCTTTTCCCGTACAAAATGAATATCCAATTCGATGTGCTTGGTCCTTTGATGATTGACGGGATTCCCGGCGGGCAAATGGCAGAAACATTGTCACAATATACTACGGTGGCTTTGCGAATAGGTGTACGGAGTTCAAGAAGTAGATTACGTAACCAACATATCTCGGCTACAACATTGGCTACGCCTCTATATTCGGCCTCTGCGCTTGATCGTGAAATGGTGGCTTGTCGTTTAGAGGACCAGGAAATAATATTGTCTCCTAGATAGACGCAGTACCCGGAAGTAGAGCGTTGCGAGTCGGGACAGCCGCCCCAATCAGCATCACTATAGGCGGTCAAAGTTGTAACGGAGGAGATTGTTAAGTGCAGGCCATAGTGAAAGGTGCCACGGAGATAACGGATGATACGTTTCAGGGCATTGTAATGAGCTTCTCGGGGATCGTGCATAAAGAGACAAATTTGTTGTACCACATAAGAGATGTCGGGCCGGGTAAAGGTTAAATACTGAAGTGCTCCGGCGAGACTGCGGTATAGAGTGGGGTCGGCTACATGGGCACTCGAAGTAGCACTGAGTTTTGATTTTGTGTCAACAGGAGTTTGTGCCGGTTTACAGGAAGTCATAGTGGCGCGAGCAATGATGTTTTCCGCATATTTCTTTTGATGCAAAAATAACCCATTCGAGTGTCGTATTGCCGAGATACCCAAAAAGTAGTTTAGGGGCCCAAGGTCGGTCATTTCAAATTCAGATTGAAGATGTCCCATAATCTTAGACCAAAGCGAGTCAGTGGAAGTGGCAAGTATAATGTCGTCCACATACAATAGAAGATAAGCAATATTGGCCCCGTCATGATAAATAAATAAGGAATTATCACATTTGCTATGACGAAAACCAAAGGTGGAAACAAAATTTGCAAAAGGTTGATACCAGGCACGTGGTGCTTGTTTGAGACCGTAAATGGACTTCTTTAGGAGACAGACAAAGTCCGGATAATGACGGTCCCGAAACCTGGGAGGTTGATGCATATACACAGTTTCCACAAGGTGACCATGTAAGAAGGCATTTTTAACATCCAACTGACGAAGAGACCATTTTTTTGAGACCGCTATATTGAGCATTGTACGAATAGTGGCCAGTTTAACCAAGGGACTGAAAGTTTCATCACAATCGACTCCCACTTGCTGTGACCTGCCATTAACAACAAGACGAGCTTTGCATCGCTCCAAATCACCATTAGCTTTAAATTTATGCTTAAACAACCATAGACAACGAGTTATATTGACATCAGGAGGTCGGAGAACGAGAACCCAAGTCTTATTCTTAATGAGTGCGTCAAATTCGTCTTTCATGGCACGATTCCAATGTGGATATAGTGCATAAATCAAAATGTGGTTTGGGTTTGAAGATGCCATGTTGTGCACGGGTAGCCATTTGGGGTGATGGCTGGTAATTGTTGTCATTGTCCGTGGGTGGGGAGGAGGTGCCTGATGAGTCAAGTGCTGCCGTGGCAGACGGGGTGGGGGACGCGGTTTGGGGAGAGGTTAGAGACCCATGACTGGACACGGCTGGGGACACATGGCTAGACACGACCAGGGACACGGGTTGGAGGGATCGGGTCTGTTGTGGCAGCAGGAGTAAAGGGAGGGTTATGTATGTGTTGAGTCAAGTAAGGGGATGGGTCATCATTGAGGAAGTCGTATGAGGCAGGGACCGTGGCTGTTTTGGCAAAGAGAAAGACTTGTTCATCAAATGTTACCTGACGGGCAATATTAATTATCCGTGTACTTAAATCAAGACACTTGTAACCGCGATGGGAAGCTGGGTAGACGATAAAGACGCACGGTGTAGCACGGGGTGCAAGTTTGTGAATGGAAGTGGAAGGTGTATGTGGGTAACAGAGGCATCCGAATGTGCGGAGATGCTCATACGATGGGACCCGATGGTAAAGACTCGATGTAGGGGAGGCATTAGAATTTAGGGGTGGGCATCGGTCCAAAACCGGATCGGACCGGACCGGAACCGGAATTGATAAAAAATCGGGACCGCGACCGGACCGGATTACAAAAATTCCGGTCCGGGACCGGACCGGAAAAATTCCGGTCCAAGACCGGACCGGACCGGTTGGACCGGAATTTAGACTACATGCCCACTTTTTTCTAATTCCGGTCCAAAAATTCCGGTCCAATGGACCGGTTAGACCGGATCGGACAGGAATAAAATAAAATTTATATAGAAAAAAAAATCAAATAATAATAATTCCGGTCTTTCCGGTCCAATCCGGTCAGGACCGGAAAATACCGGTTCGAGACTGGACCGGACCGGAAACCGGAATCTTAAAAAATGATGGACCGGATACCGGAACGGAATTTTTTTTCCCCGGTTCCGGTCCAGTCGATTCCGGTCCGGACCGGTCCATTTTTCCGGTCCAGACCGGATTATGCCCACCCCTATTAGAATTGGCCTTGCTAAGGAGGATATTGTGAAGGTATGTGGCCATAGCTAACGCATGATGCCACATAGACGGAGGCATGTGAGCGTGAGTTAGAAGGGTGCGAATAATATTATTGATTCTTCAAATTTTGCGCTCGGCCTTTCCGTTTTGTGGGGACGTATGGGGACACGAAAAGCGAAAAAGAATTCCTTTAGCTGCAAATAATTTATGGATAAGGGAGTTATCGAACTCACGACTGTTATCACATTGTAATGTTTTAATGGGACAATCAAATTGGGTTTTAATCAAGGTGTAGAATGTGGTGAAAATGTCAAAAACTTGTGATTTATTGGTGATAGGAAAGGTCCATAGAAAATTGGTAAAATCGTTTAAAAATAGAACATAGTAACGATGTCCCAAAGTGCTAAGAACTGGGGAAGTCCATAAATCCGAATGCAAAATATCAAAGGGGCTAATAGTATTTGTTAGTGACGCATGAAAAGGAAGCTTGATATGCTTCCTTAATTGACATGAATGATAAACACATAAGCGATTAATAGGACTACATGAAATGTTTTTATTGGTACGCAATGAATTAAAAATGGCCGAGCCAGGGTGGCCAAGCCGAGAATGTCAGGTAGTAGACGGAAAGGTAAGAAAAGCATGTGGTGTTGTGGAGACAGCATGGTGAGACGATTGAAGGGGGTAAAGATCACCCGTGCTATGGCTTCTCATAATCGGCGTCCCCGTCTTGAGATCCTTCACAGTAAACCAAGTGGGTCAAATTCTACGGAAACATTATTATCAGTTGTAAATTTTCATACAGACACCATATTTTTAATTATGCTGGGGACATGAAGGACATTGCGGAGGATCAGGGAGTTATGAGGTGAAGGTAAAGACGTGTTACCATGGCCCACAATAACAATTAAACTACCATTTCCGACTACAATATGACGTTTGTCACGCAAAAAAGAATAAGAAGAGAGTGTACCGTTATTTGACGTCATGTGAGACGATGCTCCTGTATCCATATAATAGTTATCATCGGGTTGCTGACGCGAGAGAGTCTACATAGCGGCAGCAATGTCTGTCGGGACAAAAGCTCCTGGAGTCGTCGTCCCAATTGCAGTAGGCTGAGCAATGAAAGCCTGTTGGGGTCGTGGTCCTAGAATACCTGGAGAGCGATTGTTGCTAGGAGGAGCCCAGCCCGTCGTGGGATAAGGGCAGGAGGGCACCGGGCACCCTTCTGTGGCTGTTGTTGCCACGGAGGGAGAGGGACCCACGTCCAGGTGGAACCAAACGCCTGTTGTTGTTGCTGCTGCTGTCCATATTGGCCCTCATTCTTGTTGTAATTATTATTGGAACCACCATGATAGATTACCCTTGCCCTTGGATTGACCACGGTGATGACGACCTCCCTTCCCTTTATTAGGTTAGGAACCAGATTTGCTATTGTCACCCCGCTGAGACGAGCGAGAGTATGAATCAGAGGAACCGTCACCAACAGTCTGAGATGCAAAATTTGCGGAGTCAGTGGTGTTTGGTGCGGTTTTGGCACGACGGCTTTCTTCGAGAGCCAACATAGAACGGGCCTTGTAGAATGGCAGAAGGGGATCGCTTTGTTGAATAAGAGTAGCAATCCCATCGTACCCATCAGAAACATGAGTGACAAGTTGAAGAACCAGGCAAGTATCAGAAACAGGGGTTCCGACATTCGCTAATTGATGAGCGATCATTTTGAGCGCCTGGTAATATGACGACATGTTAGGGTAATTATCCATATGGATATTAGTGAATTATTGTTCCAGCATCACCGCGCGCGAATTCTTGTTATTGTTAAAGATGTCCTTGATACGATCCCAGGCCTGTTGAGCAGTGGCACCGGGTTCGAGTATGGTATGTAGGAGATCCAACGATATGGTACTATAAATCCATCGTTTCACAATGGCATCAAGACGATTCCATTGGTCATCCTTTTGGTGGACAACATTTTTGGGGGGAGAGATGTGATCGAGAACATCGAATGCTCGAGCAGTGTTGAGGAATAGTTCTGCCCAGGAAGCATAATGCACATTCTCGTTATCGAGGGTAATTTGCACGAAGTTTTGGATGTTGGAGACGGAGTATGCGGGGTGGTAAGAGGGTTTTTGTGTGTCGTTCGTCATGAGAGACAAAAAAGGAAGAAGATTGAGGGAATGAAGGAAGAAGAAGAAGGCGGAAGCTAGGGGATCGCTATGGTTACTGATACCATAAAAGAGTATAATCCCTTGAGTATTATTAACGGAAGAGCATCCAATAATATATACATGAGAACTAGCCTAAGTTAGAAGATCTCATCCCATGAGTTAAGCCTCCAATCATGGGAATCCATAACTAAATTAGTCAATACAATCCCCTAATTTAGGTAATACAAACTATACAAAATATATCAGAATATTTACATATTCTATTAGAAAACATAATCAATTTTTTTTGTGTGAACATGGGGGTGAATAGAACAAAAGTCCTCTTGCATAATATTTGTAACACTCTGTGTCGTAAAAGTGAAGCCCAAGTATGACCTATTTGAATGTGGCTTATTTGTAGGATCGTGCTAAATAACGTCGACACATTAGTAAATAATGTCGACAATTAGCATTGAAATTTTTTTAAAAAAGTTTTTTAATTAAAAAAACAAAATTAACGGTTTTGAATATGACACCAACGTAATTAAAAAATCGTAAATCAATTGTTAAATTATTTAGTTTTGCAATTCAGAATAAGACGATTTTCATCATGTCGACCGGTGACGTAACCACGATGAAGCTACTAACGATGTCGAAAAATGATACTTACTTTTTTTAATGTCATTTTTAAGATGGAAACGTAAAAAAAAAAAAAAATTGGACATGAGTAGTACACGTCCAAAACCTAGGTCCGTACGTGAACTATTCACGTCCTGGATTTTTTTTTTAAAATTGCAAAAAATAAAAATTCAAAAAACCCGGACTTGAATAGTACACGTCCGGGCCTAGACTTGGACGTGAATAGTACATGTCCAGACCTAGGTGTAGACGTGTACTATTCACGTCTAGTATGTAAAAAAGCACCTATAAAAAAAGAAGTTATCTAAAATTTTGATCAAATAAAATAGCTTATTTATTTACCTTGTTCAAGGGAGCCTGATATGAGCTTCAGAGCTCGTAAAACTTGTTTGGAGTTTCAATATTAAAAATTTACTTCTTAAAAATGTCACAAACTCACAATATTAACATTAGAGGTTGCGTTAGTTCTGTTGTCCTTATTTTCCCATCTGCCTCAACTTTGAATGCCAAAGTGCAAAGCAAAAGAAAAAATAAAGACAATATTTTTGTAGATTAGTAGACTAAATCTTATCAACTTATCGTGATAATAATTTTGTATTTTGGGTGTCGAAAATCTATGAAGTTGTGATTTTATGGGTCATAATATAATTCAATCATGAAGTATGAAAAGTTATTTGTTTCTTTTTAATTAGCTAGACATGGTGAAACGATAATCTACCCAACACCAAAAATAAGCAATTATACCAATCAATGATGAAGGTACAACCCACTAATGATTGTGATTCTTTTTTTTTTTTGTGTTAGGTATTGCTCAATTCGTCGGTAAGGTATATTAGTGATCATATACTTATCAATAACTTCTAGTTTAGCAAACAAAAGAATTAGTAGCTTACAATGACTTTGCTGAATTATACATTAACGTACAATGACTTTGCTGAATTATACATTAACGTACAATGACTTTGCTATAATACCCTTTTTAAGTTCTACAATTAGGCAATATAGATATTATTTTTCTTTGACAGCGGTAAAATTAGTAGCTTACAAGGTATAAACTCGACTCTCTGAGTCGGATTTTATTATTATTACAACATTCGAATAACAAATTAAACTAATGACTGAGTTGGTAAGTACATCAACTTTCTTCAATGGACAATCTGAGATGGCCAAATGCACGAACATTTCTTACCTCTTCCTAATTTATTGAGCTTCGGAGGAGTACCTACAACAAGACACACTTACGCTACGAAGACGTAGAAATTTATGGGGGAAAGATCTACTTGAAAAACAAATAGACACGCTGTGTTTCGGAGATTCATCCTCTTAGCTATTATCTTTCGTAGGAGTGATCCAAAAAACCACCAGGTAAGCAAACCATAATACAATACGCCCCACGACTAATCTTTTAACCGTAGATGCAATCGAGCATCGTCTGAAGGCGGATCCAACCCAGCCAATACACGAATCAACCATAAAGGCTTCCTAAACGCCATCATTTCTTATAACAATAAAAAAACTTGATAATACGAACTATCGCCACAAAGTATAAGGGACATGACACCCTTAACCAATTTGACGACGACATAAGAAAGCTAATCCCATCGGAAAAAATTCAATATAAGGAGATTATTAATATTAACATAACGAGAGATAAGTTAATGGTCCGCATTGAATTTGATTAAGTACCACCAAAAACCGAGGCACCCATCACCACTAACCAACCCTCAGCCACACAATCCCAACCGACACAACCACACGAATTAACACAAGTAAACCCGCAATCGTCCCCGACAACCAAAAATATCCCTCCGAAACTCAAGACGGACCTCAAAAAACGGTGAACCTCCACCACCTCTATCAACACCCAAAAGACAAGACTAGGACACGATGACCACCAAAGTCAGTTTGACCAAACCACTATCCCGACCCCGCAGACTGATGAGACCCAATAATGCCACACAAGACCACAAAATCAACATGCAAAGGAAAAATCCACCCAAAACAAACATGCAAAGACCAAACCGGTAGGGGAAGGGGCGAGGGAAAAGGGGAACATCAGACTAGAACATGCAAAGCCACCCTAGGGAAGACTGACCGGACCAAACAATAGAACAACAAACATGACCGACGACGAGACCACCATGGTCAACCAGAAGACTTACCAAATAAGGCGGGGGAAAGGGAGAGGGGGAGGGGAACACCTTATCGGTAAAGACTCCAGTGAATGCACTAATGGCATCAACGGTGACGGAAGTACGGGAAAACAGCGGCGACAATCGGAAACCGTAAATAAAACCACGAATGGGGCACGATGGAAGTAGGCCGAAAATCGCAACGATCCACGAGGTCATATGAGTCGGAACAAGATTCACCCCCCGGAAAACTGGAGGGAAGAAGTAAAAGGTTAATGTGTTAATTGATAGGGTGATGAAGGTTCGCCGGAGATGGGCCAAGGCGTAGCCGCATCTCCGGCAAAAGAAGTGGATCAGAGAGAGGAAAGAGTCGGTGAGTGACGGTTCTGCCGGATCAAGTTTTAGGTTTTGAGGGGGCAAATTTTTAGAGAGAGAAATATAGGGGATCAATTAAATTCCATTGTGGAGTTTTTTAGGCAATATAGATAAGTCATTTAATAATTCACCAATTTTAGTACAAAGTCGTTGAGTGATTTTTTAACCCAAATAAAGACAAATGTGTCTATCTAACCCTATGTTTGATAAATAGTTTCATTATATTTGAGCCCATCTTAATAACTTTGAAGGGGATTTGGGTCTTGATGTTGGTTTTGTATGGGGTTAACATTAATCCCTAATGATTGACTAATTACTTATAATCTATCGATTCCCAAGACGGACTTTCAATCATTTGATTGACCTAGTGACGATTAGGGCAATTAGTCCTTATTTTTCAACTTTCGAGAGAAATGCGGAGTTGTATTCATATGTCTAGGTAAGGCTGCTCAAAGATACGGGTCGGGACGGGTTTGGGTAGGGGACCCGGAACCGGTCCTAGGTGGGGGCGGATCAGGGCGGGCTGGTGGGGCAAGCTGGCGGGCCGGGGAAATGGAGGCCAGAAAGGCGGGTTTTGGGTGGGGTGGGGTTGGGCGGGTATTTTGGCGGGTATTTGGGCGGGCCGGGCTAGGATAGGGGGTCCGGAACCGGCCAGGGGTGGGGGAGGGCCGACCAGGCTGGGGAGGCGGGCCGAGGTGTGAGCGGCCGGAGGGGGGTCGGGCCGGGTTTGCCCGTATCTTTGGGCAGCCCTATGTCTAGGGAGTGATCCACGACCATTATGCTATGAAAGTAGATAATTGTTGGGCTTGGTTGGGTTGATCGAAAGAGTTCATGATCCGACTAAGTTGAGTATATATACAAGTGATAAAGTTCCGCTATGTGTGACAGACTACAAAATATCTCAAACAAACTAATAACAGCTTGCAAGCTGTTAAACAAACTCCTCTAGGCTGTTATATATAAGATGGCGTGGACAAAGCTGCGGTTGAGTTAAGTATCTTAACAAATACTAAATATCTTACATGATTGGTTTAACTCTATCTTTTATCTTACAAATAAAGAACAATAAAGACGATAACACACATATTTACGTGGTTCACTAACGGTGTGTTAGCTACGTCCACAGGGTAGAATGAAGGGAGGAGAGTTTTATTAGTGTTGTGAGTATTTTATTGAGTTTCAGATTCAAATTTAGAAGTTATGATATGCATAACTGCTAGGGTTAGGCTTAAAAAGTTTATATAGTACTCTCTAAAACCTAGTATAGAAAACCTAGAAGGCCCAAAAACAGAGTATAGGCCCACAACATATTCCTAGCCCAAACTGATTAACAGATACCGTTTAGGTTTCGTAGGCGTTACCCCCGAGCCCCCACCAGGGGGTTTCACCTCTGAACCCCGACTCGTTGACCGGTCAGCGAGACCTCATCATTGTTAAACTGATTCAAGGCATTATCCAACATATTTCGTATTTGTTAACAGTTTTTCCGCAAGGTCTCCTAGCAAAAAGCTATGTAAGACAATTTTTTAGAATAAGTATATATACAACCTATTAAACGATAAGGTGGTTATTAAAAAGATTTGTTACAAAATATTCTCATGTAAAACGGCCTTAGATCACATATTTATGGCAAAGCTTTCCATTTAAGTGTAGTTATCATGTGCCCTTTGGGATTAGGACACTTTTTTGAAAACCGTATTGTTAATAGTATATTTAATCATTATAAGATCTTAATTGAGTTAAATTAAGTAGTTTATTTGCTTAATTTTCTAACTATACCCAGTGGTGAAGTTAGGGGGCTAGTAGGGGCGCTTGCCCCCCAGGCGGACGAGATTTTCGAATTTTTTAGTTAAATATTACGAAGTTATTTCGGGTGTATCTTATGTCATTAGTCACTCGCCATTCCTAAATTTTTTCGCCCTAAAATCAGCGTGCATTTACCCAATATTTACCCTAGTAACTAAGAACGATCTTTGTACGTGGGTAATATTTGTGGCTTCATTAGTTAGCCCAGGCCCGGCTTAGTGGATGGTCAACACGTGCAATAGAACCAAGCCCCCAATTTTAAGGGCCCCAATAATTTTAGATTCTGTAATTAGTATGTAGATATATATATATTACAATGAGACATACGATCAACATGTTCACTTTGTCCGTTTGTCGAGGTGGTACCACTCAATAGGTTTGCGATTCGATTCCTCTTAGCTGCTTGTTGATTTATTTTATCTCACAAAATAAATACGACAAAGGATGACCTACTAGGATTCGAATTCGAGTATTAGGGTTTAGAAGTGAAGTTAAGACCATCTTGTGATCTTGGCAATATTCTTTGGAAAATGAGATGGCGCCACCCGGTGGTACTCAAATTAAGCGCCACCGAGGGTATTCTAGTAAAGTATATAGCTATTTTCATTTTCCTCCCCTAATATTTGAATTACAAAATTGTTAGTAAAAAGGGTAATTTAGGTAATTAAAATTACATAACTAATTGTAACTAAAATAATAAATAAATGAATGATCAATAGAATTTTCCTAGAGTTTTGCCACTTTTTGAGGAGGAATTTTACAACCAACATAGTAGAGCTTTGGTTGTTCTTTCTGCAATAAACAGGCATGTAACAGTATTTAACAAGTAAATGATGCAACATGTACTTGATTCATGTATAAGGCAGTGGGTAATGGCCACTAATGGGTACTTTTTATTTTGTTGTTCAAACTTTTCATATCTAAAAATTACTCTTAGATAATTACTGATAAATACTTTAAGAAATAAAGAGTTTCTAGTACTAACAGTCGGTGTTCCTCAAAAGTAAAAACTTAACATGAAAGTCTGACAGCTTCTTATTCATGGAATGCGTCCTCTTCGTCCGGTAAAGGCATTATAGCTGCTTCGTTGGATATTAAAGTTCATTTTTAATTCATGGGTAAAGCCAATTAAATTAACAGAATCGATTTGTTACACATTACAATTCCAGAATTTATGCCGTATTTTCATTTTTCTTGGCTAATAGATGAAAACGAATCATGTTGATGAAAAACAGACGAAGAACACAATACAATGATGAAGAAACATAATTTTGGTGTTCAATATTACATAATTTTTTTTTAATTTAGTTAGAGTTTTTTATTTTAATTGAATTGATAAAACAATGACATATCTATCCTTGAAAATTTGGCGCAAAAACGAAAATTTACATTTTTTTATTTTATTTTTATTGTTATTTAATTATGGTGGCGCCGAAATTCGGTACCACCGGGGGGCTCCCTATCGCCATCCATTCTTTATTGTTATACAAACAAGTAGCTTATATTTTAAAGAATGAAGGCCAGGGGTTCTTACTTTGCAAACGTTCTCCTTTCTTATATTTCGAAATTTAGATTGTAGATCTACTCTACAAAGTTATTCGACATATTTAATTTGATGCACAAAAGCAAATTTTAAGGGCCTATTTTTAAAATTTTGCACAGGGCCTTAGTAATGTGAGAGACGGCCTGAGTTAGCCATTGCATGAACAGATTGTACAATAAAAAAAGACTTGATTTTAAATCACACTTTTGTAAGGACAATAATGGGTGGGTGTCGGTAGGCCAGATCATGGATCGGATATGCGATCCGAACTCCAATTTCGGATCGGATATCCGATCCGAAAATTCAAATTTTTACTATCCGATATCCGATCCGAAACACTTCGGATATCCGATTTTAATATCCGAAAAAATCGGATAGGATATCCAAATATCCGTGGATATCCAATTTTTGAGATAATTTTTTTCAGTATGTGTATTTATCTTAAAAAATGTATTTTTTGCTCAAAAAAAATTATTTTTTAAAAACTTCACTACATATAATAATTTAACATCCCGTATCTATCCGTAAATTGAACTAAATTAACTCCTCGATTTAGAAAAATTAAAATAAACCCAGATCTGTCAACACAACATTGAAAACAAGATTTCCCCCATTCCCGTAAATATGTGGAATAAAAACTCTTCTGCCTCAGGAGAGAAAAAAAAAACAACTGGAACTAAAAGAAAGCTTTGAATCTGTGATACTTCGACACGGCAGTTGGGTGGCGTATTCCGTGTCGACACGATACGATACGGGATACGACACGGGATACGTCCCCGATACGCTGGAATGGGACACGACTCGGGTACGACACCATGAACTAAGAAAACTTACCTATGTTGCTCTCGTGATCTTCTTAAGTATATAGATCTTGACCTTCACCCAGATCTGGTTACATTGGAGTATGTTATCAGTGTTGGGAGAAGGAGAAGACCTCAAAAGTTGATGGCTGAATGCGTGACGGAGAAAAGCTGCTGCAGAGGTGTGTAAAAGAAAAGAAGAGAGAAAGAGAAAGTGGAAATTGGTCTTGCGGCTAGTTAAAGTGGGTAGAAGGTTAGGGTTTATTTTTTTAAAAAAAGTAGGTGGGGTTAAGTTGGGTGAATGACAGCTCTAAAAGTTCAATATTTTAATATTTAATAAGTCTTATCTCTTTAGTAGTCTTAATAGATTTATACGGAGAAGCATATTACTATAATATCACTCGTATAAAACAGAAAAGATTTAAGTACAAAGTAAAATTTTAATTTATTTCTCAAATTTTGTGGAAAAAGTATGTATAAGACGTGTCGTACCCGTGTCTAAAAAATAGTCAAGATACTTATTTGACCGTATCCCCGTGTCATTTAAATCTTATAATCACGTGTCGGATACTCCGATACGTATCAGATACGATACTTCACTCCCGTGTCTGAGTAACATAGCTTTGAATATAAGAGTTGATGAATGAGAAAGTTGGGTCATAATATTCATGTTGTTGATTAGAGTAATTTGGGTAAAATAAAAGAGAAGATAATATTAATGGGGTTAATCATTATGAGAAAGATGGAGTCACAATTAGAATTTGAAGACGGAAGTTAGTATTTTTTAATGGAGTAACAGAAAGTGAGTTGATTTCTCATGTCTGCTAAAATGAATTCAACATTTAGGGTTGAAGAAATGGGTGAGTATATATATACAAGGTAGAATATGGTGTATTATGAGCCAATGTTGTAAACAAGTGCATTTGTGGATTTTGAAGGTCCAAAAGTAATGGGTAAGTTTCAACTTTCTTTGGAAAAAATGTAAAAAAGTTAAGTTTCGGATCGGATCGGATCGGATATCCGAAATTTTTTAGACTGGTATCCGATATCTGATCCGTATCCGAAAGGTTCGGATCGGGTATCCGATCCGAATGTCATTTTTGGATCGGGTATCCATTTTTTCGGATCGGATGCGGATCGGATATCGGATCGGTTCGGATAATCGGATTTTTTGCTCAGCCCTAGTGGGTGGTATCCAAATAAGAAGGAATGCAAGGAAAAGCACCTCCAACTTCATAGATTCCAATGGGCAACGCAATCTATCTTGTGATTCCGATAGATACGAAATAAAGCTAACATATTTGCATTTCTCACTACTTTTGTGTTTTGACATGCTTTTTTCCGGTTTGTGTTGCAAAACTTACTTGCCGACGTTCTCCGGAGGACAACACAAATTCTTGAACTCAATGAAGACGGGGGTATATATTGTCTTCAATGAGGACGGCCAGATTTCTCTCTCACAACGAGCCAAGTGAGAGGGCAAGTGAGCTATAATAGAGCTCTGTTTGGTAAAACTAACTGAAAAGGTAGTTGAAACCTGAAAAGATAACTGAAAACTGAAAAGATAACTAAAACCTAAAAAGGTAACTGATAAGGTAGCTGAAAATTATGAACTTATAAGGTGACTGATCATATAAAAAAATTGTTTTGCAAACTAACTGAAAAGGTAACTGTTTTGCTGAAATGACGTAAAAGGATATGATAATTATTTAATATTATAAATTGAAGGGGTAAAAAGGAAGATAAAATTAAATCAGATACCTTATTTCTCAAATGCTACTCTAGGCAGCATTTCATTTCAGATAGCTTATTTGGTTAAATAAGCTATTTGGGAAACACTTTATAAAAAATAAGGTACCTAAAATTTTGATCAAATAAGCTAGTTTGACCAAATAAGGTATGTACCTGAAATACATTGCCAAACAGGCCAGGGCCTAGGTAGCATTTTATTTCAGGTATCATATTTGTTCAAATAAGCTACTTGACAAACACTAGCAGAAAAATAAATTTGCCGAAGTTTTTGTCAAATAAGCTACCTGATTTAGTTGTACACATATAGCCATAACCCTTAAAGAGGTTTAAATGAGACAATCTATTATCAAATTTAAGATGCAATTATTCAAATAATATTTTAAATTGTAAATCTATCTTAAGCGTACATACATGCCTTTTTTTTCCCTATATATCACTCAAACTGTAATATTAAAGTAGTTTTATAATCATTAATATTTTCTATACTCTACGTGCGGCTGATCTTATTTGGATGATACGGAGTATTAATTAATATCTTACAATATAACTATGTGCACTTTAATTTTATGTTCAATTTATATGTATTTAGTCGAATTTCTAGATTATTTAATCCGTGCAATTTTACATGGGTTTAAAAGTAGTTTTGTCATCAAATTTAATATGTGAATATTCAAATATAACATGAAGACTAACAATGAAAATTCGGGAAAAAAGAAACATAAATCAGAGGTATTACCTCAGATCTAATTAGTATTTGAGCTTATATGTATTTTTCCGAGCTTTTAAATTTTATAGGTTACATTTAAATTTTTTTGCCATCAAAATTCTAATTTAACTGAGTTTATACCTAATGTTTTTGAGTTATATTATATTTTTGTAAAGAGTAAATTAATAATTCCTTCCTTATAAGTTTCACTTTTCTAAATTTACTCCCTTATAAGTTATTTTGCTAAAATTACTCCCTTAAAAATCAATTTTATCAAAAATTGCTTCAAAACTCCAATTTAAGTTACTTATTTTGTCCATTTTTTTTAACTTATTTCATTTGTGCATTAGCCAATCTATACTTTGAAAGGTAAAACTATGTAGACAAATGGAGGGGAAGTTCAAAAGTAGTTTTGAACTTATTTCGTCTACTTTTGAACTTCCCCTCCATTTGTCTACATAGTTTTACCTTTCAAAGTATAGATTGGCTAATGCACAAATGAAATAAGTTAAAAAAAATGGACAAAATAATTGACTTAAATTTGAGTTTTGAAGCAATTTTTGATAAAAGTGATTTTTAAGGAAGTAATTTTAGCAAAACAACTTATAAGGGAGTAATTTTAGAAAAGTGAAACTTATAAGGAAGTAATTATTAATTTACTCTTTTGTAAACTTAATGTTTAAATGAACTAACTCAGAAACTTTATAGTAAAACTCATATAATCTTTAATGCAAAACTCAAAAACTTCATCATAAAGCTTAAGAACTACATAACTGGTGGTAGTATAGCAGATGTATAATCTACTTATTGTAACATTTTTTTTATAGAATGCAACCTTAACTTATTTTGGCTCTTTAATAGTTACAAGAGTAGAGAAAATTGTAAATAGGTGCATTACACACTTACAAATTACAATATCCTTAATTTCTCTTAGCCATAATAGCAATTCGAACCTAAATCATTACCCATATCCATGTTTTGAGTCATATAAAACTCAAATTTTTCAGCAATACTACAAGGTAGAGAAACACTAACTCTTATAGATTCAGGATCACCAATTATAGGCAAAAATAAGCAATATACATCACTAGTTAATGGGCCCATGTGTAACGGTGGACCGGATCCGAAATCCATATGTTCAAGATCCAATTTCGACCATTGTGAAATAACCAATGTCGTGGATAAATCAGTTTTTACCTTTTTACCCTCCAACAAATCTATCATGGATTTTATGTTATCATCATGCAAAGAAGATTTAGCATGTTGGACCAACTTCACACCATGTGATACATTTTTGGAACTCAGATCCTTCACTGTTGTCTCAGCACACCCGAGCACGAATCCGTTCCCATAATACCCTTGAGGTAACTCGGGTTTAACCTTTTTACGAATATTAACAGAAAAGAGGAGCTTTACCTTGAGTAAATGTGACAAGTTTAACGACTTAACCCATGATTTCCATGTATGTGAGGCTAGGGCTTCAAATGTGGTGCATTTCACTGATGGTATGATATTTCTTTTTAGGGTTAGAATTTGAGAGGGGTTAAAAGTTATGGATGTAGCAACAAGGGGTTGAGATTGTAAATATTTGATGAGGGCAAATTCGTCAATTTCATCTCTGTCAAAAGTGGAAGTAGTAAAACCAGGGTGTGTAAAAGTCACTTTTGGTGGGGATCTAGGTTTTAGTAAGTGTCGACTATGAAACGGTGCGTTTTGTAGAACAAAATTAGGATTTGTTGAGGTTTGGGCCCATGCATTAAGAAATTGTGATGTGCCAATTCCATCACAAATACAATGGTTGAACGAAGTACATATGATCATCCCACCACAATTGAGCTTAGTTACCTACATGAAATTGCAAAGAAGAAAAACAATATTACTATCAAATCACCGATGAACGATAAGGTTAAAGCAGTTGATCTTACATCAGATAATATTATATATAATACATCTAATAAGTTATCATTAAATGTGATGCACAACGTGATAAAAAAAATTAGTTTATAGACTATACAACTAGTTGGTACAATCATCGATGTAGTTTCTGAGATTTATAATAAAGTTTTTGAGTTTTGTTGTAAAAATTATAAGTTTTAACGTAAATTTTATGACTTCATCCACTTAACATTAAAAAACTATTAAACAAGCTAAGCTCGGAAAAAATAGACATAAACTTAATTAGATTTATATCGGTTGTAAAATGCTATATACCACTAGAGCTATTATACCCCTAGAGGTATAATCTTGTTTTTGGATATAATTGTTGGTAATTTAAGTGTAATTACCGGTTTCATTTTAGCGTTTTCGGTTTTGGTGTGGATGGGCAAAGTCGTTATAATATAATAAGTTCGGGTAGTATGGAGTGTACGCTTATAAAATTATTCACGAACATTGGATTAAGTAATAAATCCGGAACAGATTTAAATTCTTTCTTTTTTTTCTGAAGAGTTACAACTCTTCAGAATTATCTCCCTGTTTCCCTATTCATTATCTATATAAATAGATAAATGAGAAGAGAATCAAATTCAGAAAAAGATAATCTTCTGCATCCAAGAACAAATGTACAAATTGTATAACAAAACTTTTAAATTACATCTCTGATTATTTTTGTGTCAATCTCAGAGGAACACCGTCTTATCTCAGTAGAAAATTCGGAACAACCCAGACACAATTATAACGGTCGAATTGTTCTATTAGGAAAGCGTTCAGGCGATTCGGTGTTGTACTTTATTTTGTCAATTCCTGTTTTGTGTACCCTGATTTAATAACAATAATGTTTGACATACTAAATTTATTAATATTCATTAAACACCAAGGAATATGATATTTATATTATTTTTAGGAATATGCCACATCAACTAAGAGTAGTATACTTTTTAACGGTTTTTAATCTTATGTCTTAGTACTAATTCTGAAATGAATACATGATCGGACACCGAAACTAGTTGCTATATATAATAAAACGGGTGCGCAAAAAAAGTGGAATCAACATTAAAAATTGAAGGCATATAACAATATTTTCATATAAAATGTAGGGTCGTCCAATGCTTTAAGGTCATCATTTTGAATATGATCAAAGTTGGAAAAGAATTGGCAATGTTACAAAGATGAGTAAAAGGAACAAAGATGACTTCTTTAAGACTTTCAATCAGAAAGTCTATCATTGTTCCCGTTTGCATCACTTTAATCGCCAAAAGTGCTTTACTAGCTTTAGTGTGGAATATCTCACTCTCATCACCAAACTATTCAATTAATTAAATGATTAATCATCCTAGAATTTCCTTCCATAAAGAATAATCTTATCATTAGAGAATATAATATGTTACCCTTCTTATCCTAGATCGACTAACTTGAAGTTGATAAGCGTCAAATTTATATAAAATGATATTTTGATTTATACTTTTACTATCTTAAATTGTTACGCGTCATGTGTCTTGGATAATCAAGTGTCAGTTCTCATTACCTAATAATAAGGCTAATATCGCTCCGATGAGCCCTAAATAGGGTTGTAGACAGGGATGAAGCTAAGTATAATAGGCTGACCAGACCATGGCTCGGGCGAGCTTTGTGGAAAAAAATACACATGAATAGAAATATACTCCGTTAAGATTGACATTCTGGCCTTAGGTAAAATTTAAACCTAGCTACGTCCTTGGTTGTAGTAAGACTAAGTAGCATGTAAAACCTTGCAACTCGATCACATATCATTGTTGTAACTAATACTAAAATCATGCATTTAATTAGGGTGCATTGGAAAATTTTGGGAACTATAAAGGACAAAGAATTGGATAAATAATGAGAGTGATATATGTAAATGTTAATGAAAAGACAAACTTGGTTAAATGTTTAAGCATGTGAATATTTTTTGGGAGAGAATAAAATCATGTGACATTTGAGACTCAAGTAGCAACTTGGCAAAACTATCAATATGTCAATACATGAAGCAACCAAAAAAAAATAGATGATGAATTGGGGCCAAAAGCTTAAGTTGCTTTCACTATCTGACAACTCAAAATAGCCAGATTTTTCCTTTGTCCTCAATGATGATACAACAAAAATAACATTACCCGATGTCCCGATGTCTAAAGGCTCCCGTAAATTGCAAAATAAGAGAGGTGTGTGTAAATAACCTCACTTTTGTGCTAATCCTAAGAGTCTGTTTTCGAATGACCTAAGATTAAAATTGTGTCGGTAACTGTTATTTCACAATAAAAAGAAGTTATTTCTAGACTTCTAAGAGCCAATTCAAATGGGTAAAAGGAAATTTCATCTGCAATACCATCCACCCGGAGAGATGAGATTTGAACTTAGCGGAGCGAAAAATTCCAGTAGATGCGAAAGGAAAATGTCAAACTAATTGAAGGCAAAGGTTTTAAAAAAATTGAACTAAAAAGTTTTGACATTTTCAACATCCAGCAAGAGCAGCGAGCCCCTTACTTCCTAGTTTTACCACAACATAAGGTTTTATTTCAGACGAGCATACCCTTACTATATCCTAGAACTTGTAATAAAGCATTGAGTTAACTTAACAATTGGTCTCATACTCTCCTGCATGATGCATGTCAGAACATTGTTTGGTGTACAACCGTCTCATAATAATTTATGTACCTCATTTTACGATAACAATCTATAAACGAATTAAAAGTTATTGTAAGACCATGGTACGTCATATATACAACTGTCATATCATAAAATTGTGAAAACTTGAAAATGAGAAGCTTAAGTAAATCAAACCTGAACAACAAGTGGAGGAACATCCAAGAAAGAAGGAGCATCAACCCTATAAATAAGCTTCCTCCATGAACTATTTGGTTTACTACAAAACTCTAAAAAATCTACAGCAGAATAATCAAGAAAAGCCTCAGCAAAAACAGCACCTTCACCATTACAATCAATCTCAAGTTTTTGATCATCACTCTCATTACTTGTAGCAGCTCTTAATCTCCCAGCTAATGGGTAATAATCCGAAAGAACTTTCGACAGCGAAAACTTAAGGTTTTCAACACATACAGCTTTTTCATAGAGGTATAGGTATTTAATGGTGAACCTAAGGAACTTTTGATCATCAAGGTTTGATAAGTAGAGGGAGTGGTTAGGTGTCGGGCGGTCGGGACGGACTAAAACGGGGTCGTTTTGGTAGTAACAGTCTGGGATTTGTGGAGAGTTTTTGAGGTCTGCTGTCATGGTTGTTTGATGTGTAATGTTATGAATGGGAAGGAAAAACAGAGGAGTTTGGAGTGAAAGGGATTGTAAGAGAGAAGTGAGGCTTTTGTAGATGGAGTAATGGAGGACAATAATAATTGGAAAATGTATTTGTACAACCGGTGTTAACTTCCGTACTACATAGTGTTCATTTATATTACAAACAAAGTGACATTAAATCAGGGGCGGATCCAAGATTTTATTTTTGGTGTAGCAAAATTTCTAGTATAATGATACTAAATATTCAAATAATGGGAAATAATGTGGCGCCGTCGGGTACCCAATCTTGGTACCGCAAAAATAATGAGCCAGCATAAGGACCTCTGAGATCGAGGTATCAAAATTGAGTATCAACTGATGGTTCACTATCAAAGTTCATAATAATTATTACTTTAAAAATATTAAAAACCGATAGCTACATACTTCGTATGTAATAAGAGTCTCTTTTTATCTTGTGCATAGACTTAGATTATGTAAATATGACAAATAATGTGTACATATTCCCTCCGTTCCCTAATAAAAAGCGTTTTAGATTATTTCATAAGAATTAAGAAAGTATTGGTAAATGTTGTAAGGTTATAAATAATCTTTGAAATTTTGAAAAACAAAATTTCTCCACCAATAAAATAGCTTTAATTACTTTTTTGTCCTAATTGTTCATGCTTTGAAAAATAAAAAGAACATTTAATAATGGAAATATGCAAAATGACTTATAAAATGAAAATTTTATTTTCTTTAAATGATTTATAGTGTGGAACAGAGGGAGTAACTTTTTATACCCACACACTATTGCACACTCGTAACTTTTACGAGTTTAAATCAGTCACTAGGTAAAGTAATGCACAAAGATTGCAAGAGAAAATTACGGAGAATAAGTATTAGAGTATTGATTATTTTGGAGATTAGAGAAGGGATTAAATGTTTAGCATTGATTAAAAAGTTAATTAACAAGGGATTTAAGAAATTAGGACTTTGAAAAATAGAAGCATTGGGAATAAAAGAGAGCTCTTAATAAAGAGAGGCAATTAATTGTACAGTTGGTCTTGCTTCAGACGGACTATTTTGATCTGAAGCAATAAGACGGGATTTTGTAACCACTTTACAGTTAGATGTAACCACTATTGAAAACAAGTTGATATAAACTGTGGTTACATTTTATCAGTAAATGGCAACATAGTCCCGTCTTATTTTTCAGACGGAAATGCTCCGTCTGAAATAAGAATTTGTGTTAATTGTATTTATGGTGTAGCAAGGCCTACAATTTTCACAGTAAATCTTTCCTTTGGTGTAGCACTTGCTACACTATTAGTGAGCGTGGGTCCGCCCCTGCATTAAACCCCTTAAACTACTTATCCTTGAGTGACCGAAGCAAAGGTACTAGAAAACGTAACTAAAGAGAAAATACGACGTTTTTTAAACAAAATTGCTATATCCCGCCCCCTTATTACTCATCCCGCCCCCTATTTTCATTTCATTTTCCAATTTTGCCCTTCTCTTTAAAACATCTTTCTAAAATTTATTTTTTCCGTTGTTTCGAAAATGAGTGACGGTAATGATTTTTTCGATTATCTTTGTATTTCGTACAATACTTATGATAACGAACCTCGATTTGCAAACGAGTGGAATGCGCAACATTATCGTTATAGCGATGAATATGTTAATTATGCTTACGGCGATGATAGCGGGTTTGATGAAGGGGACGACAATACGGGTCACGAAAATGACGAGGAGGAACGGGTTTTAAAAAAAACAAAACAAACAAACATTTAATTACATAATACAAAAAACGTAATTACAATTGTAATTAATAAAAGTACGTAAATATATTATCAAACATTTAATTACATAATACAAAAATAACTAAAAGTACGTATATATATATTACATAATAAAAATACGTAAATATAATTACATAATAAGACAATTTAAAAAAAAAAAATCCGGAAAACGGCCCATTCGTGTGAATTACACGAATGGACCTGAGCCAATTCGTGTAATCTACACGTCTGGGCCGTGGCTCATTCGTGTGGATTACACGAATTGGCCCAGGTCCATTCGTGTAATTCACACGAATGAGCCATGGCCCAGACGTGTGGATTACACGAATTGGCCCAGGTCCATTCGTGTAATTCACACGAATGGGCCATTTTCCGTTTTTTTTTTTTTTTGTAAATTCAACCATTAACGATTAATACAAAATCAAAATAACGCGATTTTAAATTTCTAACGGTTTGAAACGGTTTTTTAAAATTTGAATTTTAAATTTATGACGGTTTGAAGCGTCTTTTTGAATTTTGAATTTTAAATTTATGACGGTTTGAATTTTAAAATATTAAGACGGAAAATTTATGACAGTTTGAATTTTAAAATATTAAGACGGAAATAATAAATTTGGTGGTCAATTAATGATAAAGGGCAAAGAAGTAATTGTGGGGGGCGAGGAAAGCGGTTATGATGATGGGAACGACAATACGGGTCACGAAAATGACGAGGAGGAACAGGATAACACGGAAAATGAAGATAAAGATTTTCGAAACACCGGAAATGCGATGGTACATTTCGATTTACGAATTTTCATTTTCCGATAGCAATCATTTAAATTTTTACAAACAAATGCCGATTAAAAACTGTAAAACTTCAAATGGCCATAACTTTACGCTCGGGTGTCCGTTTTCGATGATTTTTTTTTTCAAATCGCTTATCTCGACGAGACAAATGCAATGGTAAAAAAAAAAAAAAAAAAAAAAAAATTGTTTTCAGTGGCCCATTCGTGTGAAACACACGAATTGGCTTGGGCCGATTCATGTGATTTACACGAATGGGCCTAGGCCAGTTCTTGCAAATCACACGAGTAAGCCTTGGCCCAATCGTGTGATTTACACGAGCTGGCCTAGGCTCATTCGTGTAAACCACATGAATCGGCCAAGGCCAATTCGTGTGTTTCACACGAATGGGCCATTAAAAACAATTTTTTTTTTTTTTTTTTTTACCATTGCGTTCGTCTCGTCGAGATAAGCGATTTGAAAAAAAAAATCATCGGAAACGGACGCCCGAGTGCAAAGTTATGGCCGTTTGAAGTTTTTTCGTATTTAATCTGTATTTTTTGAAAAAAAAAAAGTCAAATGATTGTTATTAGTTAGCGATTTTTATATTAATTATCGTTAAATAATATACAAAAATTAACGTTAAAACGATAATTTTGTTCGTTAACACGTTAATGTTGTTTAATATTTCAATTGTTTTGTAATTAACGTTAAGCGGTTTTATTTTTAAAGCGGTTTTATTTTTAAAGCGGTTTTAAAAATCGAGTTTTAAAATAACAAAGGGGAAAAAACAAAAATTGGTGGGTCAAATAATTAACAAAGGGCAAGAAAGTAATTTTAGGGGGCGGGATGAGTAAAATGGGGGGCGGGATATAGCAAACCCCTTTTTAAAAGGAGGATGGTAATGGACATCAAATTCGATTGAGTGAACCTCTTTTCTCTTTGTTCTCGTAATCTTAGCGATAGAATTAGTGTACCTGCAAAAGGAAGTTGAAACATCGACAGAAACCAAAGGTCTTTTCTTCAAAGTACCAGTAGCTCGACGCATTCAACCTCTACCATGGAAACGATCCACATTGCATCCCTATTTGTTATAAAACTGCAAATATAAACTGGACCATTGAGACCTTGCTAACAAAGGAAGAGTCAGAAGTCAAACGTTTTTTCTTACCAAATTGGAAGACGACCCCTCTCGAACCAACTCAACACTTTGAGTCTGCTCGACGTCAATAGTTTTAAAAAGGTTCTCTGCCATAGGAGAAGAGGTGCGAACTTTTGCTTTCCCTAAAATTTCTTCATGGGGAGCTCCCATGTGGTCATGTGGATGGTTTTAGAGGTGAGGGTACGGACCCTCATGTAAGTCATGCATGAACCTTTCGGTGCTAGAATCCCAAATTTTTGCCATGTAGTAAAGTCTCACAATCTTGAGATGATAGATTTAATTTATTATGAGATCTCTTATTGTTGGTGAAGTTGAAATCAGGAGATTTGAGATACCTGAGGAGGATGAATCACAATCAACTGTATAATTCAAGGCCTCACAGTGCACAATCCCACTCTCAAGATCCATAGGCACATCGGGTGAACTAACAGGAACACAATGATCAAACGAATGAAGTCAGAGTCAACAAGGGCATATATTCTTTCTTTTCTATGCCATGAGGGTCAAATTGAGAAGATTCTTATTTTCCATTGGATTTAATATCTAAACGATCAATCACAACTTGAAGCTCATGGGATATGTCCTGGTTTTACGAGTTATGTTTGAAAGCACACTCAAAATCAGTTAGAGCCTTCGTAACGAGATTCACATGCTTGAATGCTAATCCCATTAAGTAGAGAGCTTTAATGCTAGCACTACTACAAATACAGGCAATAACAACGCCCCATCAACAACGCATACTCACGAAAATAAAGAAAAACCGTTGTGGAATGGATAAATATTTTTCCGCGGAATTTTATTAAACCTAATAACAACGGTGTTAGTTTTTCAAACGTTGTTATTAGTTTTAACAACGGCGTGAACTAAAATAACTGTTGTAAATAAATTTACTAATAACAACAGTTTATTATATGTCCGTTGTTATTAATTTAGCGCGAAATAATAAAAATTAATAACAACGGGTATGAAAAACCCGTTGTTATAATGTGTTATTAATTTGGCGCATTATTTGGCTTAAATTAATAACAACGGAGATGATTTTGTTGTACGTTGTTGTTAGTTAACTTTGTTAGTTAACAACGGATTTAACTTTGTTAACCGTTGTAAATAGGTAACCTAATAACAACGGTGAATATGAATAATAACCGTTGTCAATACGTTTAATAAAGATGAAAAAAAACACAGAACACTAATAATACTGTACTGCAACACAAAAACACAAACACTAAAAATAATTTATTGATTTCCTGATCGTCTCTTTGTCATCATCTCCGTCTGCTATTTCTTATTAATCAGGTATTCTAATAATTTTTCTTTATTGATTTCCTGAATTTCGTTTATTTGTGAATTAGTTGCCTTATACATTGCATTTTCTGAATTAGTTGGCTTATTATTGAATTAGTTTTAATTAGTTGGATTTTCTGAATTACTTGGCTTACTATATATACTACGAATGTAGATAAATGACTCGAACTTGGATGAATGCTGCGAATATGAGTGACCCAAACTATAAGGATGGTTTAGCTGAATTTTATGAAGTCGTTGCGAACAATTTGAATGGTTCTTCTAGTATTCCATGCCCTTGTGAAAGATGTGGTAATATTAGGTATATGGCTATTCCGGACGTTAAAATTCACCTAGAAAAGTATAGTTTTAGTCGATCCTATACCCGTTGGATTTTTCATGGGGAATCATTAGAGGAAGATAATAATTTTGAAGAAGATGATCTTGAGGTATACGAAAGGATAACTGATGATCCCGAGTTTGCCGAGTATGTTGAGTTGGAAGCAGACGAGTTGAATGTTGGGTCTACAGATAATGAAGAAAAGGATGATGAATCAAATGCTTTTGAAGATGAAAACATTAATTTGGATGACCTTGACAACATGTATAAGAAGTTGTGTGAGTCTGAAGCGCCTCTATACCCTGGTTGTAAGTACACAAAGATGTCGGCTGTGGTGAAGTTGTATAATATCAAGGGGGCAAATGGGGTTAGTGACACATGTTTCACTAGTTTATTAGCCTTGATAAACGACATGCTTCCAGATGGTAATGTTCTTCCCGTTAAGACATATGAGGCTAAAAAACTAATTAGAGGGGTGGGTATGAAATATGAGAAAATACATGCATGTCCAAATGATTGCGTATTGTATCGAAAATTATATCAAAACTTAACCAATTGTCCGGTTTGTTTTGAGTGGCGTTATAAGGATAAGGAAGGGATCCCGGCTAAGGTGTTATGGTATTTTCCAGTGATACCAAGATTCATAAGGATGTTTGCGAATAGCAATGATTCAAAAATGTTAACTTGGCATGAAACTGGAAGAATAAATGATGGGAAGCTAAGACACCCGGCAGATGGTATGCAATGGAAATCGTTCGACGCTAAGTATCCCGAGTTCGGCATTGAACCTAGAAACTTACGTCTAGCGCTGTCCACTGATGGAATGAACCCACATGGAAACATGAGTACCCAACATAGTACTTGGCCAGTAGTGTTGGCAATATACAACTTACCTCCATATGTGTGCATGAAAAGAAAGTACTTGATGTTGTCGTTGTTAATTTCCGGCCCTAAACAACCTGGAAATAATATAGATGTCTATTTGGAACCTCTTTTAGATGATTTGCGAATTTTGTGGGATAGTGGGATAGAAGTATTTGATGCATATAGGAATGAAACTTTCAATTTGAGAGCGATGTTATTGTGTACAATAACCGACTATCCGGCTTATGGCGACCTTTCTGGGCATACGGTGCATGGGAAAGAGGCATGTCCATTGTGTGGGGAGGATATCGAGTCTGAATACTTGAAGTGTTCTCATAAGTATGTGTATTTGGGAAATAGGAGGGGCTTGGATCCTGACCATTGTTATCGCAAGCAGCAGAAAGCATTTAATGGACGTCAAGAACATCGTCAACCTCCTAGAATTTTGAGTGGGCATGAAGTTTATCAGAAAGTAAAGCATATAGAGATAAAATATGGGAAGAAGAACGGCTCTAAATTGTCTACTCGTGGGTATAAGAAAAGATCCATATTTTTTGATAAACTTCCATATTGGCCTGACCTGGAGGTCAGGCATTGCCTCGATTTCATGCACATTGAGAAAAATGTATGTGATAATATTATCAATACCCTCCTGAATGTTCCCGGTAAAACAAAGGATAACGCCGCAGCTAGGGAAGATATGCAAATGATGGGTATTAGGCTAGAGTTGGCACCACAGAAGAGAGGTAATGGTACATTTTTACCGCCAGCAGCTTATACCCTTTCACGGAATGAGAAAAAAGAGTTTTGTGCATGCTTGAATGGAATTAAAGTGCCACATGGTTATTCGTCCAACATCAAAAGCCTTGTGTCGATGCAAGATCTAAAACTCACCGGGTTAAAGTCACATGATTGCCACACTTTGATGCAACAATTACTATCCGTGGCTATTCGCTCCATTTTACCTGAAAAGGTACGATATGCTATTACCAGATTCTGTCTCTTCTTCCAGTCCATATGCGATAAAGTCATCGATCCCGATGATGCGGATTCATTGCAGGACCTCGTTGTCACCTCTCTTTGTCATTTTGAATGTATTTTCCACCCTCTTTCTTCACTATCATGATTCACCTGACCACTCACTTGGTTAGGGAGATTTTGTACCTTGGGCCCGTGTACTTGAGATACCAGTATCCTTTCGAAAGATTGATGAAAGTCTACAAGGACTATACATCTAATCGGTATCGTCCAGAAGGTTGTATTGCTGAACGTGCTATATTAGACGAAGCTCTTGCATATTGTTACGCTCATCTCTCTCCTGAGGAGTTAATTGGCGTTCCAAAGAATCGTCATAGTGACTGGATGACCGGAAAAGGTATTAGGGGCCGGGTTGAAAAAATTGTGTCACGTGACATGTTACATTTAGCACATACGTATGTGCTAAACAACGAAGATGAGGTGCAACCTTATATTGAACAACACAAAGATGAGCTCAAATACGATCACCCAAACAAGAGCGAGATGTGGATTGCAAACGAGCATAAGAAGACATTTGGAGAGTGGTTTAGGAATGTTGTCTTGGGAGTATAAGAATTTGTATGGTGATGACATCTCTCCTAGGTTACTACGTCTTGGGTTAGGTCCACATGCCAGGGCCACTTTTTTCAGCGGTTTTGCTATTAATGGTTATACTTTTTACACCCGCGAGCAAGATGAGTTGAGCACAATGCAAAATAGTGGTGTGAGTTCTGAATTTGAGGCAATGCACTTTGCTACTTCAAAAGATAAAAACCCTATTTGGGGAAAATGCCTTTATTATGGTGTTATTCAAGAAATATTGGTATTAGATTACATTGATTTCACAATACCTCTGTTTCGATGTAACTGGGTTGATAACAACAACAATTGTGTTCGAAAGGATAAAATGGGATTTACGTTGGTCAATTTGGATAAGGTTGGCAATAATAAGGATGATCCTTTCATAATGGCATCCCAAGCTAAACAAGTGTTCTATGTCACCGATCCTATGGATAAGAAATGGTCTGTTGTACTATCTATAAGGAGTAGACGGGGTGCACCCGATAATGATGGGGATAATGATCAGGATGTCGTGTTTGAGGGAATGGATCACTCTTCCACTGTATCTTATTTCGACAATGTTGACACTGATCATGATAACAATGAAAGCATCTATATGCGTGATGATCATGGTGAAGGTATTTGGGTTAACGAAGAAACTATGTCGGGCAAGAAACGTCCCCGATCCTGAGGTGGTATTGTCTTTAGTTTTTGTTAGCTTTGGTCATTGTTGAAGATTCCCAAATTATTTAGCTTTTGGTCATTCATTATACAGTCTCCATGTTTTGGTTTCTGCTGATATTGCAGTGTATAGTGCTTATGATATTGCTGTCTTTGTTGGTTTCTGCTGATTATTATTGCAGTGTATAGTACTTATGATATTGCTGTCTCTTATAATTATAATTAAAAAAAAATAAAGGTAAGCAACAACAACGGTTGTTGTAAATCTACCCGTTGTTATTGATTATAACAACGGTTAATAACCATAAACCGTTGTCATAGTTTTTACTAATTACAACGGGTAGACTACTATAACCGTAGTCATTGCTCTATCACAACGGTTTGTTTATAATAACCGTTGTCAATATTTGTAGATAGAAAACACACAACATTAGTAATACGACTGTAGTACTGCAACACAAAAACTCTATCACAAAGCGATCATTTTTCTGTCATCATCTCCCTTATTACTCAGCTATTATTTTTATCAACTATTTCTTGAATTTGTGAATTTGTGAATGTCATTTCCTGAATGTCGTTTATTTCCTGAACGTCAATTATTAGCAAATTTGTGAATGTCATTTCCTGAATGTCGTTCAATTCTAATTTTGCTTTATCGATTGAATAGCTTTATATTGAATAAGTTTAATTACTTCTAAACTTAAGTCAAAAAACAAATTAACGTATCAACATTAATATTATTAAATTATAAGTTCAAACGGCGCCACACACAAATGGCGCCAAAACAACAACAACCAAACAACCAAACAACTACAACCAAACAACAACAACAAATTAAATTGAGTCCGGGTAAATCTCCCGGATAGCTGCCACCGCTAGAGCATATGCATCAATCGGGTCAGCCTCGGCCAGAGCCAACCCTTCCCACTGCTCTACCTGGGTCACTTCAACGAGGTCGACCCCATTTGGGAAACAGTAACGCTCATGTTCGGAAGCCACCCATAGATATGGCCCAGGCTTGTGGTCCGTGCTCTCAATAAAATCTTGTCTCCCATGCCCGGCCTTGTCAAACATTCTTGCCAGTTTGAATGCGGACGCACGATGAGCATCCGACATCCCAAACTCGAAAACGAGATGCCCTGTAAAGTGCCCGCGATGATAATTTGGCCACATCTTCCTTATTAAGTAGCCATTTCGAATAAGCGTATCACGGAGTTTTTTGTAACTTTTACACACAACGTAGCCACCCTCAATATGACAAGGCATTTCTTTCATGATGCAAGCATATGGTTTAGTAAAAGTTCCAGACATTTTGTATGGTTGATGTTAGTATTGAGGCTGGGAAATTTTGTATGGTTTAGCAAATATGTTATTGATTAGAGTTGGGAATTTTGTATGTGGTTGATAACCTGCTTGTATTGAGGCTGTATTTATAGAGAGTTATTTATTGGAGTTATTTATTCACATGCATGCATTGGTTCACATGAAGGCATTGATTCACATGCATGCATTGGTTCCCAAAACGACTATACATTCACATGCATGCAGTACGTTATTGATTGAGTAAATGTGTGAATATGCAGTCAATGCATTTACTGCAATGTGCAGTCAATGCATTTACTGCAATGTGCAGTCAATGCATTTACTGCAATGTGCAGTAACCCTATCACAACGGTTGTGGTAACGAAAACCGTTGTGGTTAGTAATAACAACGGGTTTTTGTACCAATAACCGTTGTTATTGCGTAATAACAACGGGTTTTTGTACCAATAACCGTTGTTATTGCTCAATATTATTATTTTTAATTAAAAGATATTGCAGTCCAAACCCGTGAATAAACAACAGCAGAACCAGCATTGATTAAAGCATCCATTGAACATCATCAATGGCAGCATAACCCCTCTATAAATACAACCTCAAAACCCCTCCTTTAAATATTACATAACTACCCTAAAATTAATATCATCAATGGCAGCAGTTAACCTTCCCAACGATGAAACGACCCTTACAAAATTGATGGCAGATGAGGAGGAGGCTCTTGCCGTAGTTCCCGCTGATCATCACCCATTGATTAAAGGATCCATTGAACATCGAAGGGATTATTGGATTAAGAGGCGTGAAGCAGTCCGACTTGTCAACCAAGCGTCGTCATCATCATCGTCCTCTGTCTACCCACGTTGGCCTTACACTCAGAGGTTGGATGCCGCAAGAGATATGTTGAGCTGTACCCGTCCTACCTTATCTCCACATGCAAGACGTGTACTTGCAGGCATTGAATCTGTTATTGCAAAATACGAGGTTAATGATCCGGAAGTCATCAGTATCATCAATATTGTTCCGGATTGTTGGTGGCAGTGTGAGAAAAGCTTTTTACACTTAACCGGAATTGTTCCGGAGTATTTAACATCTTTATTTATTTGATGTCGGATGAATGTAATGTACTTTATTATAAAATCTAGGTTATTCCTAATGAAATCAATGAGAAAGAATGTTGTTTAAAGTGTTTGAATTGATGTTCAATATTTTGATGTATTATTAATTAGAAGTATATAAAAAAGGGTTTAGGGTTTAGGGTTTAGGGTTTAGGGTTTAGGGGTTAGGGTTTAGGGTTTAGGGTTTAGGGTTTAGGGTTTAGGGTTATTTTGAAGTAACACACGTATACTAATAATGATACTTAATAATTAAAAGTGATCCGACCCGAAAATGAGACTTAATAATCATCACGCGGATAATAAATAATGATTTCTATCGAATTAAATAAAATAACCCGATACTAGCGAGCTAATTAATTTTGGGTCGGACAGTTTCAGGTTTGTGATGCAAAAACGGCCCGTTCATTAGCGTACTTGAATTGGATGAACGAAGTCGATCGACCCCAGGCCATATATATATATATATATATATATATATCATTATTATTTAATTTGGGAACCATTGCATTGACGTACGTGTATATATAATACTTACTTGAATTGCATGTATGTGCATTGATGAATCTGTTATTATTGCAAATTGTAGTACGAGCGTCGTTAATTAGAGATCCGGAAGTCATCATCATTTAATTATTATATATATTTATATATCATCATCAATAAGTAGTACATATATATATACGAGGTAATTAATAATGACACGTGCCCCCGACCCTGCCCAAAAGCGATCGACCCGAATTGAAGTGCGTAGCTATTACGTACGCTTGCTCTGATCTAGAAAGTGGATTGCCCGATCCGTAACTGCTGGCCTGGCCAACCGATCGATTAGTTTCAGGTTAACTAGTGATGCATGATAATTATAATAACCAGTTCCTTAATTAAAAAGAAAATGACCCGATTCGAGGTAATTGAATCAAAAACTAAAAATAATTAATAACTAACCCGATCGATAAAGTTATTAATTACAAACCCGCCGAATCTAAGCCGATTGGAATTGATTCCCAGGCCAAACCCGATCCGAGCTAATAATTAAACGTAACTTACGCCTATAAAATAAAATTTAGAGCAAAGTAAAATAAATTAAATTAAAGTTAGAGCAAAGTTAAATAAATTAATTTAGAGCAAAGTTAATGAGTTTATTTCGTGCCTCAAATTTTAATACCGCGCGCGCGTATCTGAAAAATTAAAAAAAATATACATAATCTATAAAAACGGTGTTTTAGAAATTCACCGTTGTTATTACTTTCAACAACGGTTTATAATAAATAAACCGTTGTCTTAGTGTTATTACTTTCTACAACGGGTGTGCTTTAACCGTTGTCATTACTCTATAACAACGGGGGTTTGTAGGATAACCGTTGTCAATAGTTTATCTTAATAAACCCTTTAGTTTCTCTTAATAAAAAATAATTTACAATCCTATAGAGTAAATTAAACACACGTACATTATCATCATCATCCTCCTCGTTTACAATCATCCTCGTTTACAACACAAATCTTTTGTTTATTATCATCATCATCCTCCTCGTACTCGTGATCATCATCCTGCTCGTTCTCTTTATCATCACCATGTTCTCATTTTCTTTATCAGGTAATTTTTGTGTTTCGTCTTTAGGGTTTTAAGATTGAAGTTCATCTTTTTGTTTTCATTTTCTATTTATCGTTCTCTTTATCATGTAGTTTCATTCTTTTCTAAGTTTTTAGAGTTTTAGAATCTCTGCATGACTCTTTATTTGTTCAGTTACTATTTCATTCATTTCAAGGTCTTACGGTTTTAGAATCGCTGTATGCATGACTCTGTTCCGTTACTATTTCATTTATTTTGAAGGTCTTAGTGTCTTAGGATTATCATGGGTGAAAAACGGAAAAGAGTAGACAACAATGATAAGGGGGATAAGCCTGGTGAGAGGGTTGCTTCGAAGTGCTCTGCAGCCCTTGCAGCTATATCGGCAAAAACGCCGATGGAAATAAAATGGAGTGTGAAAGGTGTTCCTACTGGTCCAAATGCTAGCCATTTAGCCACTTGGATTGGAGTTACAACCAAACAGTTTGTGCCTATAGATTTAGATGATTTCCGGAATATAAATCCTTCATTGCAGAACTTACTCTTGAAACGTATAAAGGTATGATAATATCTTTAGCTAAACACCATTTTATTTTGCATAAGTTACTATTACATAAGGCAGGAAGCCGTATAAAGGTTCGTGTAAAGGTATGATATTAGACAGCCGCTTATTCGTATATATGATGATGATGCAGGAAGCTTTCGATATTCCAGACTGCCATGATAAGTATCTATTACGTAAGGCAGCGGCAGTCTTAAGGCAGTGGAGGTGTGACCTTGCCCAATTACACTTGTATGTGGACAAGGAGACGGGGCAGATGCATAAGAGCCCACCGACAAAGTACCCCCACATCACTCAG
>JAIUZE010007227.1:0-23693 GCA_022085475.1 Heliosperma pusillum | reverse complement strand
ATAAGTGAATATTTGTATGATTTTAACCCCCATTTTAGCTCGGTTTTGTTTGGCATTTGTGCTTTGTTAAGCCATTTTATGAGCTAATATCGTCTTCTAGGCGAATTCCTGTGTTCTAACCTGTTTTTTAGGGAAAGTGACGTTTCTACGCCCTTTTTCTATATTCCCGAGCATTTGCCTAGAACCCGACGATTTGAAGAAGCAAGCTTGACCATGTCGAAGGCATTTCAAGAAGGTTCACCGATTCAAAAGAAAGAAGAAGTAAAGACAATGTCGCAGTTGTCGGAAGATCAATCAGTTAGGCGAAGAAGTCATCGTTTTACATCAAACCCTATCATCAAACCCGACTCAAGAGGTCAAGGGGGATAATGGAAGTCAAGTCATATGCAAGGGGAGATGAAACGAGAGTCAAAGCACCAAGATCACAACTTACCCGATCGGGTAAGTGGTGTACCCGATCGGGGATCTCTGCTTATCCGAGCTTTTTCTTCGACTTCCTCCTTTTTGTCCTATGTGATCATTGCATGACCCCTCCCCCACGAAACCCTAATGCTATATAAAGAGCTTCAGCTACCACACTTCAAAACATCTCTTCATACTTCACTTCTCTTCTCTTCTTACAATTCTCTTTAGATTAGAAAACCTAGATTAAGAGGAGATAAACCTAGCCTCTCTTCTCTTGTCTAGATCATTTTATTATTATTTTATCTTTAGTTCTAGTTTATTTCTGTCTTTTCTACATCAAAACTTTAGCTTAGATCAATAAGAATTTCATCTTTGTAATCTACTTTATTTGGTTCGAGTATTGTGGTTCATGGAACGATTATTCTAAGCAATGGATTTCCATTATTGTTATCATTATCGTTGTTGTTCGTCATTTAGGTATCCTATCTTATCTTTTGTTTAATGTCTTTATGTTTTCTATTTGATTGTTATTTTCCATCCATGTTATCTTAGATTCATTTTAGTATCGTTATAATCGTCATTTCATTTCATTAGATTGTCAATTTAGCGTCTTTATTATCGTCGTATAAAGAGTCTTAAACTATTGTCAAAATCAAATAAACATGTCTATCCTAGTTTTTGTTATTAACTTCATCTTAGATTTAAACATCGCCATGAGTGAGTAGTCACCTTTGTAGGGTGTAGGGTAGCCATGTTAGATTGATTAAAAGATGTTTATTGGATAAAAGAAATTGTGCTTTTAAAACATTGTGTCTATGCATGTTTGGACTATAACGATAGTTGACGATTCCTGATCAAAATCATTGGCTAGAATGGAATTCTTTTCCAAGGTAGAGATACGTGAATTGAATAGACAAAGCATGACATGGTAGATTAAGACCTAGTAAATTGCCTAAAAGCCTGCTAAACCATCTGATCTATGATTGTAATGAACACATCATTCTTACGAACTCACAATGAATTATTTGCATGTTCCATATCCAATTGCATCAATATGTTAATCTACATGTGTGAACCTACTTCCCTAGATGTTTTTCATCATTGTTAATTCATCACTTGCTTTATTGTTTTCATTTCCATTTGCATTCATTTCGTTTTCGTTTATGCCTTTTATTAGTTTAGAAATTAAAATCCCAAAACCCAGATATTCGTTAGATAAGACCCAATCGCGAGACATTTCACATTCTATAGGAAACGCCATCTCCCTGAGGATCGACCCCTACTTCCCTAATTACATTAATTTGTTATTAGCCTATTCTGGGTAATTTATCTTTGTATCGGGCTTGCGACAGGTCCGGTCAGAAGGCCGAATAAAACGACCTATGAAGGTCGAGTAATGAAAACCCACAACTGTCTCGAACAAAATATTCCCTAACCCTCTTTAAGTTTAACCCTGGGTAACACGTAAGTGTATGATTCCCCATCGGAGTCGCCAAACTGTGGTACATGGGGGACCACGGAGGGGCCCACAGAAAATATCTTATTTTCTGGGATTTCCTGTGGATTATTTTCTCTTAAATTTCCAAAGCCAGGGTCAAAAAGGGTTTAGCTAATGGGAATATTAACTCTTCCGGGAACCAATAACATGGGTTCGCTGCTCAAAGAGCGGAACAAAAACAACAGATTGAAGGGCTTTTCCCTAACCAATGGATTTTAAGCCAGCTGAAAAAGGATGCGCGCCACTAGCGCGGCTTGCTTCGCAAGGGCTGGTAAGGTTTTGCGCGTTGTATCGAATTAAACCACATGCTCCACCGCTTGTGCAGGCCCCCGTCAATTCTATGAGTTTCGGTCTTGCCATCGTACTCCCCAGGCGGAGAAAAGCTGTTTCTGACTTAAGAAAGCTTGAGGACAACATAGCCCTCTAGGAAGGTCTAATGCTGCCTTTCGTCGTTTATTTCCTTACGCTGCTCAGTAAAGAGAGTTGTAAATTCGTAAGATCATGGTAGAGTCCCCTTTACTCAAGCGTAAAAATACGCATTTCTGGAGTCGCCACCAATTTTTATGGGAAATTGGAACCGTTCGAATACTTTATGCCATGTCAAGATATAAAGTGATGACATGAACACTAAGAACTCGTTACCCTTAGCATTCTATGTCTAGAATGACTCTCGGGGATGCCAATGAACACGGATATTCACAGAGATCTGGAGTAAGGGCTGAGGGTACGGACTAGGAACCTCTTTAATCGAACACCTAATCTCGCCTGCCTCGATTGCGGCCTCAACTAATGATTAGGAAAATCGTTCGTATTTGATATTTTATCGAGTATATGCATGCAATGCAACATCCAACATTTTAATCCTAGCATGTGAATTAGACTATGTCGGTGAACATGTAATTAGCATTCAATTATGACAAAATTGGAAATTTAGAATTAATTAAATATGAGAGTGAAGCAAAATCATACAGTTACAATGATTAAATATATAAGATTACAACGGATTACAAAGAATTACAGGATCCACGTAAGAAATATATTCGGAACAGAGATTTGAAGAAAAATAAAAGATTTGAAAACTAAAAGTGACAGATTAGGACCAATATTACGACTAATAGTTACTTAATTACGTAATTAAAGCTACGTCAAAGCGAGAACGGAAGTTCAGGGACAGAAGTTAACCCAGATTAGGCGTAGCAATAGCTGTTGATGCGGTCGTTATACACCAAAAATAAAACCTAAGTCAACTAACTAAGAAGATAGCGGAAGTAGGGTCGATCTCCATAGGGAGGAAACTAATTAACTGAAATCTAAATCTGCAAGTAACAAACTGGGGGGTTTTGGAATGGTTTTAACTAACTAAATAAGATTAAAGGAAAGAGAATTAAAAGAAGAAATAAATATGAAATAAATCAGATAAAGAGAAATATGCTAGGATTCGGTCTATTGCAGTTTCGGCATCTATGGGTCAACTAAGTCAGTCAATCTATCAATGAGAAGAGCAATGGTTTTCTCCTCTCGGTCTCAAACCACCCTAGGGATTTTCCTAATTAACTCTCGTCCTCTTAGGAGTCACCTATCAATTCTAAGCAAGCCTTCCCTTCCAATCTCTCGATCCAGGTCGGGGTTAACTACCTAGCCTAGTCTCCTGCGTATACTCATTCGACTAAACCTCAATTAAATTGCTTAGACTGATTCTCATATTCCAGACGAACTAAAATAATCTATCCTAACATGCCTCTACCACAGTTTCCCTCATCCTAACATACAAAGGAATTAGCTACTCATGCTATTAACTATGCTAACAAAGACGATTGAACATATGACGATAGACATAAATAAATCGTAATTAATAAGCATAAACAATAACAACGCAGTATTTAAGAAAGAGGAATAGTAATTAAGGCTAAGATAAAGGTAAGAGTAGAAGAGAGAAATAGTTTACAATCTTAGCAATCCTGCGTAAAGAACAATCCACGTCGAATAAACCCGAATGAAAACCAAAGATTAAAAGTTCAGAAACTAATGAAAGATTAATGTCTGCTAATTACTAATGATAAGTTCTGAATAATAAAAACTCCTTCTAATGACGTAAATAAGAGTCATATATAGTGTCTAACACGACTCTAACCCTAATTAAGCTATGGACTTGCAGCCCGTGATAGGATCTACTCGATCGAGGGAAATAACCCTTCGATCGAGGCTTTTATTCATGGAAATCAGTCGATCGAGCACTTGATCTGCTCGATCGACCAACTGGTAAACGGCTTCTACTCGATCGAGCAAAGGATGTAGCTCGATCGAGTTCTTCTGGCTTCAACTCACCTCGATCGACCAAATGCATAGTCGATCGAGGTCTTCTGGCATAGTACGTAGTGTGAGTCATGACTTGCGCTTGATAGTGGATGGTTTCACGCTTTCCCATGCAAGAGCTCATGTTCCGCTCCTTCCATTCTCCTAAATGCATGCAAAGTGGACTGTTTTGGTTCGGTTTCTGCTACTACACAGCTTGTACCTACAAAAGGGTATTGAAAGTACAAAGTAGCCAAATAGGGGCATATGGTGATAAAATATCACCTAAACGACATAGAAATGCGTGCATAAATGGACTAAAAAGTCTATATAAAATACACGCATCAGCTGCGTCCTCTGGAAGAGGCGTAGGGTCAATTCGTCTGTTCTTGAGCTGAATTCTGACTATGAAGAGAATCGTGAGTTGTTAACATTTCTTTGTATATTTACGATTGATTATTGACCTACAACTCGAGTAGAAGTGGTTTACTATATTAATTACACCATAATTTTTATCAATAACAAATTTCAGAGACTTGATATGAACAAATAGAATTTCCAAGACCCAAATTTGATTAGGAATTTAGGTCGAGAACAAAATGTTTTATATGAAATATTATATTGAAATATGGTTTGTTGATAGGATATATCACACACCTATGCAAAGATAAATTTCCCTAGACACAAATAAATGTAGTACGAGGGGTCGAACACAAGGAGACGGGAATTTCGTTATGAAATGCTATGAATGAACTACTATCAAGTCGGTCTAACGGTTTGGTTTGGTTTGATGTTTAGCTAACTATGATGCAAATCAAATAATATTAAAAGAGTCTAGGGGAGTCGGGTCACTCATTCAAATACGTAAATGCTCATGTTAAACATAGGAATTCTTAATATTGTTAATTTGTTTAGGCTAAAGACACCCATCTCTCGATATTAGTGACAACCTTAGGTCGAGTCCTAGAGAAATTTCGTTATGACTAGAGTCGTCCTACTACACATGCTTAGTCTAATCCAATTCCGTGCCTCTCGACTTGTAGAATGAATTAACAAATTTAATCAATGCAATTGGCCAAATAACAAAGATTAACAAACAATACAAGCATGTGATAAAAAAAATTTAGCAATATTAGTTCATCCTTATTTTAACATTTACAACTTACTAATTATGCATGGCTTCCTTTAATCCCTAGACAAAAGAAACTACTCACTCTTATTGATAATTAAACTAATACTATTTGCTATAATAAGCATGATGAATATGAAATTGTAAAGGAAAACAACTTGTTAATAAAAGGTGCTACACTAAGTGAATGAAACTAACAATTATAATGTAGAAAACAATGAAACTATGATTAACTAATGTTACGATTAACTAAATGATTCGTAATGTAAATAACGAAATTGAATACTAACATAAAACTAGAATTAGGATTACCGCAATAGAGAAATATAACTCGGAAATGAAGAACAAATAACCCAAATGCTTGAATGGAAAGATTGCAATACAACTTTGAAATGTAACCAAATGTTTGAACAAAGTTCAACTAGATATGAAACTAAGAGAGACTTGTGTGCTTAAGCTAAAGCTATGAAAGATATGTGAAAGATGAGTAAAAGGTATGTCCCTAAGTGTCGAAGTCCCTCTCCTTTATACAGGGAGAGGGACGTGAAACGGTAGATTTCACAGAAGCCAAACCCCGATCGGGGCCTCCTTAATCCGGGTACATTGTCTTAATTTCTCCAATTAATGCTTAAGGAATCCTAAGCTATGCCTTTAAACACCTTAATTCTCCGGTTAATTTCATAGTTTAGGGTTTCTTTGAGCATCTAAAGGAGTATCCTATGCTTGAGTTGTGGACTCCTTGCTTTGGGCTTCATTTTTGGTTTTACATTTCAATCCATTTCACAAGTCTTCATGTTTGCCTTGTCATTCTCCTTTCATGGTACATTTTGCTTCCATTAGCTTGTTGGACTTTGGTGCTTGCTAATTGTGTTAGGAAAAAGCCTATAAATGCTTAGATTCCTACAAAACATAGCAAAAACGAGAAATGCACCTCGAACACGTAGTTAGCTCACAAAAATACTAAACAAAGTATAATAATCATGTAAAATCGAGCTAAATTAGGTTGTAAAATCATATAAAAACTAGACATATCAAACTCCCCCAAGCTAAACCCTTGCTTGTCCTCAAGCAAGCACATAAGACTAAGACAAGAGAGAAAAACAACGCAGTCCCCACAATTGCAATATCCAATTTTAAACTGTCAAGCATAATGACTCAAATCCCGAGACAACATGGGCATAAGGATAATGCAAAAACATGGATGAGATTTACATGGAGATGTAACATGAAAGACTTCAATTGAACTTTTCGGCTCTTGCATGATCTTTTGACTTATGGACTCTTACGATACACTCGAACTCATTTTAATGTGAAAGGATTTTTGTGAGTAGCACTCACCTATTCTCGACTCATGAGAGTGTGCCCGCAATCTAATATGGTAAAAGTTTCAAAACTACAAGCCAAAAATATTCAAATGTAAGCATGAAAAAGGAAGCTATAGGTAAGAAGAAGGTTAAAAAGAAATGGGTAAGAAAGGGGAACAAATGATTTATGGTATGTGGAGCTAAGTTAAGCTAGCAACAACCATATGTAAGGATGCTCAATCCCAAAACTATCCCAAAATTTCCAATACAATTCTTAATAAAAACTCTCCAAAATATGTAAATAAAATATGAGAGTTTCTTAAATCATCATTTTCTTCTTTTTTTCAACATTCAAGATATGCTTCTTTTTTTTTTTTCATTTCATGCCTTTTTTCCTTTTTTTTTCTTTCGCTTTTCTTTTTCTTTCTTTTATTTCCATCATTTTTTCATTTTTCTTTTTTTTTCTTCTTTTCAAAGCATTAAGACCAAGCTCACAATGATACTTCAAAATTGAACAAATCCTAAATGAGCACCCAAACACGAATTAATCAAAGCTACTAGCTCAACAAGGTATGCAATTTTTATATGTAGCTAAGGATAAATTTTTTGTGAATGGGTTCAAAAAGGCAAATTTACCGTGTGAATGGCTCCAAAATGCTAACAAATGAATGCATGCTTATAAAGAAATGAAATTAAAACCATACTTGTGCGTTTTTGAAGTAGCACAAACCATAAGGAGACCTACACTCACCTAAGAGAGACCGAATATGGATGTATCGGTCCAAGGAGACTCTACCTTACCAATTTGTGGCTTGCCAAAAGTCAAGATCAAGCTTATTAGGTTCAATTTCCATCTTCCACCTACTATGTCAAGACATCCCCATGAATGCAATTATCCCGTCAAATAATAGAGAATCATTAGCTATTAAGCTAAAACTGGGATATACAAATGGGTACAACTATGTAAACCATGACCAAAGTAGGCAAGCAAAGCATATGAAGCACACAAATTTCAAAGTTTCATAAATTTTCTAACTAAATGCAACTACTAAGTAAAATGCAAATGCAATCCCCCCCAAGCTAAACACAACATTGTCCTCAATGTGCCAACATGTAAATCACCCAAGCTAACCGAAAAACGGTTCAAAGCACAAAACAGGGAAGACAAGAGGTTAATATTTAATGGGGAGTGGAAAAAATACAACTAAAGTGCAAAGCAAAAGTTACTTACTAGACTAGCTAGCCTCCCCCAAGCTAGTATAAATATGGGGGAATCTTCCAAAGTGATGAAAGAAATGATGTTTCCTTGAGATTTAAATGAAGAAAAATGAAGAAGAAAGATAGAGTATACCGTCGGGTTTGAAAATGAGGAATTCTGGAATTTCAGTTATCGTACAAAACAGAATAATAAACAGACGCCTAGAAATGTGAAACCCCGATCGGGGCCTGGGAACCCCGATCGGGGCTTGGGAACCCCGATCGGGGTTTGCCCTCTGTAAATTCCTGTTTATTTCCGTGATGTGTAATACGAGTTTCCCCGAACGGGTTTCCGTGCTTGGGGATGCGTGAATTTCCTCATCAACTCTTCCTGTCTTCATTGTTCACCTAAAAATCACCAAAAAGAAACATCGTCAAGTCTAGTTAAGTCGAAAAACGATAAATTACGGAAAATAAGAAAAATAAAGAAAATAAAATGAAAGCAAATAAAAGCTTGGGTTGCCTCCCAAGAAGCGCTGCTTTAACGTCCCGCACGACGTATGAAGTTCGAGTCGGTTCAAGCTTCCATGCAAACTCCCTCGATTATCCCAACGATCGCATTCTCATGGTAGACCTTACCACCGATTTGAAACTCTTCCTCCTTCAACATTTTCCTATCATCGACAAAGTGTGAGCTTTCCTCCATTGATAGCTTTTCTCCATCCAACTCATGCTCCAAAGCATCCATCTCCTCATTCCCAATCTCGTCATCACCTGCAAATGATTCTAATACCAAGAATGCCTCCAAAGGGTCTTTAACCAAAGACCGAGGTATAAAGTCATCTATGACAATGTCCAAAACATCAATAGAAAAGCAAGACTCTTCAAACATGGGACTCTTCATGGCACTATTCAAGTTAAATGTGACCTTATCGTCACCCACTTCCAATGTTATTTTACCATTCTTGACATCCATTATCGCACCCGCGGTATGTAAAAACGGTCTTCCCAAAATAATTGGGATTTGGGCATCATCGGGCATGTCAAGTACAAGAAAATCAACCGGAATAAAAATTTACCAACTTTGACGGGAACATCCTCCAAAACTCCCAAAGGGCGTTTTATAGAACGATCCGCCATTTGCAAAGTGACACTAGTACATTTCAAGACTCTCATATTAAGCTTAGCACAAATAGAGTAAGGAATGACACTTACACTAGCACCTAAATCACATAAAGCTTTATCAATTTTATATGTACCAATTGTGCATGGAATGGAAAAACTACCGGGATCTTTCAACTTAGGAGGGGACTTGTTTTGCAAAAGGGCACTACACTCGGCGGTGAAGGCTATAGTTTCTACCTCGTCAAAAGTCCTCTTCTTAGTTAAAATGTCTTTCATGAACTTAGTGTAACACGAAGTTTGAGTGATTAATTCGGTAAAAGAAACAGTTACCTGGAGGTTCTTCACAACTTCCATGAATTCACCGAATTGAGTGTTCTTGTGATGCTTTGCCAACCTATGAGGGAAAGGCACTTTGACGTTTTCCGGCTCCTTTGTCTCAACACCCTTCTTTGGAGGAGCATCCTCCAGCTGTTTAACTTGCTCAACCACAACAGGATCATCCACCTTCTCGGACATAACCTCATCCGTCTTACCGGTAGATGAAACCTCCAACTCAACAAGCACCTCCTCATTGTCTTTGGGCATGGGTGGCTCGTCATTCTTTGTACCACTTCTCAAGGTGATTGCATTGAGAGTATCATGTGGTTGCTCACCTTGAGGTGGTAATTGACCCGGTCTTCTTTGAGAGCTAGAAGTGGCTAGTTGGGCCATTTGTTGCTCTAGCATCTTGATTGCGGAACCATGGCTTTGATCATTTTTTTGAAATTGAGCCAACATGTCCGATTGAGTGTTAGCCAATTGTACTACTAAGAACTTGAGCTCTTGATAGTGTTGTTGGACATTTTGGGGTGGTGGAACCTGGGTTGGTTGGGAGTTTTGGATTGATGGTCTTTGTTGGTAGTTTTGATTTTGATAACCCGGTGGATAATTGAATATTTGTTGTGGGACATAGGCATTTTGTTGAGCTTGAGGCACAAAATTTTGTTGGGGCTGAGGATTGAGCACATTGTTGCTTTTCTAGGACAAGTTGGGGTGGAATTTTGTGTTCGGGTTGTAAGTATTGGAAAAGGTACCCGGTGGATAAGAACTTTGTTTAAAAGTTTGAAAAGCACATACCTCTTCCATAGTGGCTTGGCACACATTAGAGTAATGACCCGCACCTCCGCAACTTTCGCAAACAACAATTTGACTAGTAGAAGACACGACATTGATTTGATGAACCGCTTGTTGAGCCTCCAACTTTTCTTGGAGCAAAAGGATTTGATTCTTCAAGATGCTAGTGTCGGCAACTCCCTCTCCTCCTTGGATGGGTGCACTCCGGGAATTGACATATTGGGCATCGTGGATCGCCATATATTCAATAGTGGCATGAGCAATATCCGTGTCAATTTCTTGAAAACGCCCATTGTTGGCGCAATCAAGAATCCTTTGGGATTCGGCACAACACCCATTGTAGAATGTTATGGCAAGGAACCAAGCATCCAACCCATGGTGTGGGCATTGCCTTTGGAGCTCCTTGTACCTCTCCCAAGCTTCATATAAGCTCTCAAGAGCTTGTTGACGGAATCCCGTGATTTAGCTCCTCAAAGTTTGAGTTTTCTCGGGTGGAAAAAACTTTTGATAGAAAGCAAGAGCCAATGTCTCCCAACTTGTTACTCCCATGGTGGCACGATCAAGGCTATTGATCCAAAGTTTTGCCTTCCCCTTCCAAGAAAAAGGGAAAAGTATTTCCCTAATTTGGGCTTGAGTGACACCCGTTTGGCGAATCATGGAGCAATAGTCACAAACGTTTTGCACATGCAAATTGGGATCCTCCAAAGGACTTCCCCCAAATTGCTTCCTCTCCACAAGGGTAATAAAAACTGGTTTGATCTCGAATTCCGGGGCGGTAATTTGAGTGGTGGTGATACCGGCCGGAAGCATAGCCGCGGTGGGCTTGGAATGATCGAAAAATGTCACCATTCTCCTAGTTGGTGAGGGTGGTGGTGATGATGATGAACTAGAAACCTCCTCCTTTTAAAGATTTTCCAGATCGTCTAAGTAAGACTTTCTGGCACTTTCAACTTGCACGGGAGAAGAGGCGTCTTTTACTTCTTTCCAAAAGCGTCGTCTTCTACGAAAGGTTTTCTCGGGCTCGGGATCCGGTGAAAGTAATTCTTCCTCAAGAGAAAACCTGGGCATAAGGCAACAATCTTCAAGGAAATTGTAAGTACGGTCTCAAGGAACAAGTGTTCCTAAAGACAAGAGATAAAATGATAGAAGTCTACAAATCAAAAACGAAATAAAACTGTGTCCCCGGCAACGGCGCCAAAATTTGATAGGATGTATCGCACACCTATGCAAAGATAAATTTCCCTAGACATAAATAAATGTAGTACTAGGGGTCGAACACAAGGAGACGGGAATTTTGTTATGAAATGCTATGAATGAACTACTATCAAGTCGTTTTAACGGTTTGGTTTGGTTTGATGTTTAGCTAACTATGATGCAAATCAAATAATATTAAAAGAGTCTAGGGGAGTCGGGTCACTCATGCAAATACGTAAATGCTCATGTTAAACATAGGAATTCTTAATATAGTTAATTTGTTTAGGCTAAAGACACCCATCTCTCGATATTAGTGACAACCTTAGGTCGAGTCCTAGAGAACTTTCGTTATGACTAGAGTCGTCCTACTACACATGCTTAGTCTAATCCGATTCCATGCCTCTCGACTTGTAGAATGAATTAACAAATTTAATCAATGCAATTGGCCAAATAACAAAGATTAACAAACAATACAAGCATGTGATAAAAACAATTTACCAATATTAGTTCATCCTTATTTTAACATTTACAACTTACTAATTATGCATGGCTTCCTTTAATCCCTAGACAAAAGAAACTACTCACTCATATTGATAATTAAACTAATACTATTTGATATAATAAGCATGATGAATATGAAATTGTAAAGGAAAACAACTTGTTAATAAAAGGTGCTACACTAAGTGAATGAAACTAGCAATTCTAATGTAGAAAACAATGAAACTATGATTAACTAATGTTACGATTAACTAAATGATTCGTAATGTAAATAACGGAATTGAATACTAACATAAAACTAGAATTAGGATTACCGCAATAGAGAAATATAACTCGGAAATGAAGAACAAATAACCCAAATGCTTGAATGGAAATATTGCAATACAACTTTGAAATGTAACCAAATGTTTGAACAAAGTAACAACTAAAAGTTTAACTAGATATGAAACTAAGAGAGACTTGTGTGCTTAAGCTAAAGCTATGAAAGATATGTGAAAGATGAGTAAGAGCTATGAAAACGATATGTCCCTATGTGTCAAAGTCCCTCTCCTTTATATAGGGAAAGGGACTTGAAACGGTAGATTTCACAGAAGCCAAACCCCGATCGGGGCCTCCTTAATCCGGGTACATTGTGTTAATTTCTCCATTTAATTCTTAAGGAATCCAAAGCTATGCCTTTAAACACCTTAATTCTCCGGTTAATTGCATAGTTTAGGGTTTCTTTGAGCATCTAAAGCAGTATCCTATGCTTGAGTTGTGGACTCCTTGCTTTGAGCTTCATTTTTGGTTCTACATTTCAATCCATTTCACAAGTCTTCATGTTTGGCTTGTCATTCTCCTTTCATGGTCCATTTTGCTTCCATTAGCTTGTTGGACTTTGGTGCTTGCTAATTGTGTTAGGAAAAAGCCTCTAAATACTTAGATTCCTACAAAACATAGCAAAAACGAGAAATGCACCTCGAACACGTAATTAGCTCACAAAAATACTAAACAAAGTATAATAATCATGTAAAATCGAGCTAAATTAGGGATTAAAATCATATAAAAACTAGACATATCATTTGTGTACGAAGAAAATAAAATAAGAAAACAAAACAGAACAAAATCGCAGGAACCGGAGGAAGAAGAATAAAGAACAGGAGCAGGGCAGCCTCTGGAAGAGGCGGAGCATACGCTGGGATCCTTCTAGGAGGCGCAGCTGCTACTGCGTTTCTTCTCGACGTCTGATGTCTGTTAAAAAGGTTTTGTAAAATGGTTTTGTTTTAAAAAACGGTTTTGATCTTACTTCTATTGTGAATCTTATATTAATTGAGCGGAAAAAATAAATACAAATAAAAACATGGGATTTACACCCTTGGACTTACATGTTTGACGAAACGAGATTATCTAAGTTAACGTTTAGTGATTGCTCGACTCGAATATACGTAGAAAGTTCCCTCGTTAGAGGATTTAAATTGATTGATTAAATTAGTTGATAGTGTAGTGGTGAAATTGGTTGGTCATGCAACGTGACGGGTACACAGAATGATCTGAGCTTACGTGGTTGATTGATCAAGCACGTAGGTGTCAAAAGCTTAGAGCAAAGTCTAGAATGCAAAGAGAGAAGAGAAGGGTGGAACACTCGCGTGCCAAAAAGTGAGATCAGAGGTCTCCTTTTATAGAAGAAAATATGAAGAGTTTTGGAATAACTCAAACTTTGGAAAGAAATCACGAAAATATTCTGGAAACAGAGAAAAGGGGTGGAGAAGGGGCGTAGCAGGAACTGCGATCCACCAAAGGGACGCAGCACCTGCTGCGTTATTTCCCTAGAGCTTTCCACCAGCAGAAGAAAGATTTTCTATTATGTAATTGCGGTAGATCTATACTTTCTTTTGAAAAGATACGACTTATGTTTTACCAATAAAGATAGATTTAGAAGATTTAATAAATATCCTTAATGTTCTAGAGCGTTCCGACTAGGCATTTTAAAACAGTGTCTTGAAAATGAAGCGGTTTTTCGACCCGAACTCCAAATGAACTCTATGACTGTCCAAACGACCGTACCGGTGCGTAGAAGACGACCAAGGTATAGACACAAGTGTTTGAGCTATCACTTGATGATAAACTTACGAATTATCATAAGTCGTTTCGTGTACCAAACATGCGGCCCAATCATCAATGGGTGGTTAGTGGAAGGTGTAGAACTAAGGTATCTACACATAGCAGTGAAAGGGTCGATGTCCATGTGGTCACCACGTCCCGATGTGCTAGCCTCGTCGCCTGCAAAAACCAATAATCAATAAAAATGGACTTTTAAAATCAAAACGGATCAATCCGCGTTAAGCTATGAAATTTATATGTCTTTATTTATTTAGGAGTTCATATTTATACACATTCATTTCAAAGAAACGGAAATTCGACAGAGTTTCGGCATAAACCTTATACATATGCCAAATGTCGTCCAGAAACAACTTTCGGAATTATGAAATATTTTTGTTACCAAGCAATATCTCATTAAACAAGGGTTACAATGCAACAATAATCATCAAATTATGAAATATTCATTTGGAATTAAACCGCCAAAGTTTCGAAAATATAGGGTTTGTTCTTCCCTAAAATGCATTCCTAATTCAATACTAATACAAGTTCAAAGTAAAGGGAACTCAACGTACCTCGTCTTGCAATGATTTATTGTCGAAACGGTGAAGAATTGGTAGAGTTTAGCCACCCCTTGTCATCCTTGTCGAGTTTTGTGTTTGCTTTTTTTTTTTGCGAATGAACGCCGGGCCTTCTGCGCTTTCTGGTTTTAATCGAAACAGGAAGCACCTTTGAAGGAACGCATAACTTATTGCGCCCTTTCTAAATTGCAATTTACTTGTGCGTATTCCTTGTCTGCTCCCCGGCGAATCCTCTATTATTACAGACATATATTATTAAATATAAAATCACACAAGTCATTTTCCAAATTATTTTGGAAAATAATTATCACTATATTATTTATTTCTATTCAGGATTTCTATTCTCTTTAGAATCTCAATACTACCAAAAATTTATTTACTTAGGATTTCTAATCTCTTTAGATTCTCATAATTTATTTACTCGGGATTTCTATTCTCTTTAGAATCTCGGAATTATTTTACTCGCAATTTCTATTCTCTTTAGAAATCTCGATAATTTGTCATCGATATCACATCGATATTTTGAATAATTATTTATTCCCCACGAGAGTCCGTCTCTCGCCAGCGCGGTAGACGCATTCTTTTACATCAAGTATGAAGAGCCGGTTTTCATCCTTCACTCTTTAAAAAGCCATGCTTGAGACGACGCAAGTCGATTTCCCCAAGAAGTTCGTAAGACACGCCCTCCTTCCTAAATCATGACTGAGTGCGAAGGTCAAGATTTGGTTTTCTTCTTATGGTTGGCGAGCCTTCTTATGTAGTCTAATCGACTTTAAACAAGCCTCTACGATAGTCGAACGACTCTAAACTTTTCCCGACGACAAGTCCTTGACTCTGACCTCCTTGAGTCCCCTCGCCTCGCCATAGTCTTTCGGTTGTAATCTTTGATTGACATGAGGGTTATACTTTGACTATCGCCTCGTCCAAGCCTCACTCAAAGTGGGGGCTCTTTAGATATCTCAATTTGCACCTCCCAAAAGCCACCCGATTTAGATTAGACGTGCTTGTTGGTTTTAAGTCGCGATTTATAAAATTTCGTAAGTCGGTTAATAAACGATATATCAAACATTTTTTTCACCCCTTTTAATACTTTCTACGTGCCATTACAGTCATTTTGACATTAAGTTCATTCGGAGTTTGAGTCAAAAACCATTTCCCTTTTCAGGGTCCCGTCTCGTTTCGAGACGGAATATTATGAAAATCGTCAAGTAATATTTGTTGGAGCTAGTGTCCTCCACAGTTAGTGTGATAACAGCTAAGGTTCACAGAGTATACTTTGTATTATAATCAGTTGATTAACGTTTATCGATAACGGTTGGCTTGCTAGATAAGTTTGACGTTATTGTCATTCAGATGGCGGTGATCAACTGATCTCTAAAAGTCACACCTAAAGGATGTGTTTGAGAGATGTGATTATTTGAGAAAATAATCATATTGATGCCTTATTAAATGACTAAAAGCTTAGTCGATGTATTTGACTAAAAGGTTAGTCAATGTGATGATGATACGATTATTTAATAACGATTAAATAATGTTAAATGGTAATTGAATATATAATGTTATATTTAATCCATGTATATAATGTTGGTCTAAACTAAATGTAAACTGTTATATTTAAGTTGGCGGATATGTATTACACGATATTATTATAGTGTATTGGTCCGGCATTACTCAGTTTATGTAACGGTCCATTACTAGTAATAATTAGAATACATATTATATTATGTACATATTAAATGATATGCTAACTGCCTAATAGAGGTTGAGTGAAATTAGGAAACTAGGTTTTTTTTTGGCTCTTGGATCTCACGGCTACAAGAAGAAAAAAAAAGAAAAATAAAAACCCTAATCACTCTTACATCTCACGGCACACAGAAAAAGAAAAGAGGAGAAAAATTCTGATTTTGAACTCTCTTATTCATCTTGATATTTATCATCAATATACACACAAAAATTAGAAGTAATTTTTGGGTATTCGTTCTAGCACGACAAAGGCATTTCTTGAACCATCTTGGGTGTAACGATTTGGAGAATACCTACTTTGGTATTTGTTCTTAGGCCTTTTACTAGGACCAAAGTTTATTTCTTAATCTCTTGTTTATATTATGTAATTTCATTTATGACTAGAAATTCATATAGTTATAATTTCATTATAATCCGAAAATTTTAAAGGGAAGTATACCGATATTTCCCACAAGTGGTATCAGAGCCTTAGGCTATGAAATTATTTTATATGTCTTTTTCATTAAATGATTGGTATAATTTTAATAAAAAAAATATAAAAAAAAGTTGCTGTATTTTTTATTTCGGCCGAGAAGAATTTTTTTTTTAGCCGTGATTTTTTTTTTAGGGTTTCCATTCTTGATTCATATATGTTGTTGTTTTAATGTGTTAAGATAATACTATAATGAATTAGTTGATGTTTTGATTTAATGAGGATTAAATTGAAATGAAAATGGAATTTGTTTTGGATGTTAAAGAACATTCATTGTGCTAAATTTTTCCGTATGAATTTACAAAACAATTATGATTAGTTGAGTATTTTGATAATCGATTAATCATGATTTAGATATTCATTTTAAAAGGTTGATTTGAATCATCTAGTTTGTATCAATGTTTAATAATGATTAGATGTTGAATGTTTGTACTGATCTAGTTTTATTAGCATGATCAAATTAAAAAATTGGGTTTGTTTTGTTTTTGTTTTTCTTAAAAAACCGAGAAAAAAAAAAACAAAAACAAAAAAAAAAATTTTTGTACCTGCTACTGTTCATGGGTACTGTTCACCGCGAATAGTGAAAAAAAAAAATTAATTTTAATTTTTTTTTTTTGTTTATTGCATTATAAAGATAATGTATGTTATTTTGTTGTTGTGAAAAAGTTCACAATGATAGATACCCTATTATTTTAAAAAGGTTTAAAATAATGTTGAATTTAATTTATATTATAAAGATAATATGAATTAAATTGGATTATGGTTGATTAAAATTGTTGTGTACAATTAAGGAATTGTCACATAATTTTGATCATTTTAAAGGTGGTTTGGATAAATTAATCATCATAATTAATGAATTATGTCTTGAATGTTTAATTTATTTTGTTGATGCATTTTATTTTGTGAATGAATGAATGAATGGATGAATGGATTATTTTGGTATTTTTACAAGAGGTTGTAATTTGTATTGCTTAGTGTGGCCTTAGTAGATTGTGTTATCGTAATGATGGTAACATGGTCTTGGATGTATTTTGAGATCTCGAATCTCCCCTTTGTAATTTTTAATTATAATTTTTAAATTAGAATGTAAATAGGTTTATATTTTGTAATTTTAAAATTGTATTTTTGAGAAGACCAAAGACGGAGATCGGATAGCTCACTCCCGCTGCATGGACCAAGATGGAACATCAAGTCAAGCTTCTAGGGTCCATAAGGATGGATTCCAAAGTGTATTTTTGTTCTATTTTGATAGGATAGGCCACACTAGGACTTTGTACTTTATTTTTCATTTTTCCGTTCTTATTGTTTTTCTTTTGCATGATAGTTATTGCATCATATTCCGCCTAAACCAAACCACCTACTACTTAATTGCATGAAAATTGACTCATATAGATTGTATGTTAATTATCATGGACATCCAGATGTCACTCACAATTCTTGAAGCTATCATCTTAAATTATTCATTCTCAAAATGCTAGATCATTCGTTCACTTAAATGAATAAAATTAAAGCTGATGGACCTTCCTCTAAAACCTAAAATTGAGATTAGTCTTTATAGGGAAAACTGCTATGAATCTCTTCTTCGTCGGTAGGCATATAGGACCTTACTCTCCATATGATCCCCTCTACGTTGGGTAAGTAATATGTGTTGACCTATTTTACCTCAACATTATAGTCCGACTAATATCTCGTGATTGTGATGGACTAAAGATAGAATTTACAGAAATTTATCGACCAGGAATTCTAAAAGTAGAATTAGCCAAGAAGTTGGCTTATCAATTTACAGAAATTGAGTCTTGGGATCATTTATATAATACTTGAGGGAGGTCAATTGTATAAATGCAAGAGTCTTCGCATTAATCGGTTTTGCATTAGACTTAATTAAAACGATGAAAATGCTTATTATGTTTGATCTCCTTTCTCGCAGTGTAGCATTCATTTATATCGATAAAACTGTTATAACAAATGGCTGGACATGCTGATGCCCCTATGCCAAGTGCCACGCTCGCACGCGAATCCTGGCTTAAGATGTTCATGGACAATATGAATCAGTACACGCGACTGAAGAATAACGGGTCCAACTTTGCGGACTGGGAGGCATCATTACGGAATGCTGCCATAGCTGACGGTAAGCTCAAGTACTTGACTGAGCCACTACCGCCTAACCCAGGCCCCAATGCAGGAGCAAATGAATCACTTGCTTATAGTGATTTCGTAATGGAGGCGGGTGCGATAAAGAACGTACTCATCTTTTCAATGGAATCCAATTTGCAAAGACGATTCATTGCCCAAGGTGCAAACAAGATTTTCACCACGCTCACTAACGAGTTCTCAAAAGCACCGCAGATCGTTATGTATGAGCTTACCACTCGCTTCTTTGAGGCAAAACTCCAGAAGGGCCAACCGGTTAGCCCACACATTCTCGATATGATCGAGAATCTCGAAAAACTGGAGGCACTTGATTGCAAAATCAAAGAGAGCGTGGTCATTGACCGCATGCTTCATTCACTTCATGATGGTTTTGCCCAATTCAGGGCAAATTACTATATGAATGATTTGAAGAGAAATCCTCATCAGCTACACTCATTTCTCATACAGACTGAGAAGGATCTGAAATTGAGTGGGAGCCTGAAGCAGGACGTTCTCATGATTGCAAACAAGGGTAAGGGTAAGGGCAAGGCTCAGGCCGACCTAGCTGTAGGGAAGCCGAAGTTCAAGAAGCCAGGAAAGGGCAAAAGTGGGCCTGGTGAGACTAGCAGTAGCTCACAAGGCAAGACAAAGAGCAAAGAAAACATGGAGTGCCACCATTGCCACAAGACTGGGCATTGGAGGCGGAACTGCCCCGTGTATGCTGAAGACGTAAAAGCAGGCCGCGTCACTCCTGTTGGTATGTCTTCTTTTATTCATATGATTGAGATTAACCATGCAAGTTTCGGAACTTGGGTACTTGATACTGGTTGTGGTTCTCATCTGTCTAATCATTTGCAGGGCCTAAGAAACATCAGAACTCTCGAAAATGGTGATGTGGACCTGCGAGTGGGGAATGGAGCAAGAGTAGCTGCCATTTCAGTGGGAACATATGTAATCCAACTCCCGAGTGGATTTAAGTTATTTTTAAATAACTGTTACTATGTACCCAGTTTATCTAAAAACATTATTTCTGTTTCCGTACTCGATAAGGACGGTTTTTCATTTGTAATAAAGGATAATAGCTGTATTTTCTCTTTTAACGAAATGATTTATGGTAAAGCAGTTTTCATGAATGGGATTTATGTTTTAGATCAAACCACAGATATATTGCATGTGAGTAATAAAAAGGTAAAGGTTGGTGACAAAGATCAAACCTATCTATGGCATTGCCGTATGGGCCACATAAATGAAAAACGCGTGAAGAAGCTCATTGACAATGGGACTATCTCCCCATTTGACTATGCATCATTTGGCACGTATGAATCATGTCTCATAGGCAAAATGACTCGAATTTCCTTCAAAGGTGTTGGAATGCGCGCTGCTGACCTATTAGGACTCATACATACTGATGTGTGTGGACCTACGTCAATCAACGCTAGAGATGGCTATAGATATTTTATCACTTTCACGGACGATTTGAGTAGATATGGATATGTCTACTTAATGAAGCACAAAAGTGAGTCCTTTGATAAGTTCAAGGAATACAAGAATAAGGTTGAAAACCAGCTGGGTAGAAAGATTAAAGCACTACGTTCAGATCGTGGTGGCGAATATCTTTCGAATGAGTTTGATCAACACCTTAAAAACTGTGGTGTAGTACTACAGTTAACTCCACCTGGAACACCTCAATTAAATGGTGTGTCCGAACGAAGAAATCGAACATTACTTGATATGGTTCTATCCATGATGAGTCACACGGTAGTGCCTGATTCATTGTGGGGCTATGCTCTTTTGTCAGCTGCTCTTATACTTAACCGAAGTTCGTCTAAAGCTGTTGACAATACTCCATTTGAAATGTGGAAGGGAACAGTCCCTAACTTGTCCTTTATTCGGGTTTGGGGCTGCGAGGCTTATGTCAAGTGGAGGCACGAGGATAAGCTCGGCCCGCGATCGGTCAAGACATACTTTATTGGTTATCCAAAAGAAATGTTTGGTCATTACTTTTATTCGCCTACCGAACAACGTATTTTTGTTGCGGCTAGTGCGAAGTTTCTAGAGAAAGAATTTCTCGAGAACAAGACGAGTGATAGAACCTTCGATCTGTCGGAGATTCAAGAACCAACAACCGAGCAACCGATGGAGGAAGATGTTCCTTCATCTTGTGCTGCGGTTAATATTCCTGAGGAACCTAGAAGGTCGGGTAGAGTCTCCATACCTCCAGACAGATACATTGGTATGGTCGAGGAGAACGATAGAGACGATGTTTTGCTCCTAGAGAGTAACGAACCCGCTACCTATAAAGGAGCCATGACCTGTTCCGACTCAAAGCTATGGCTTGAGGCCATGCAATCCGAGATGGACTCTATGTATGATAATGACGTATGGGATCTAGTTGATTTGCCTGATAAGGTTCGGCCTCTTCAGTGCAAATGGCTTTACAAGATAAAGCATTCCGTAGAGGGTCAACCAGATACCTATAAGGCACGACTAGTGGCAAAAGGTTTCACTCAAGTGCAAGGATTGCATTATGATGAAATTTTTGCACCCGTAGTCATGTTGCGTTCCATTCGGATAATCTTAGCGATTGCCGCTTTTCATGGCTATGAAATTTAGCAGATGGACGTGAAAACCGCCTTCTTAAACGGTTATTTGGAGGAGGAGTTGTACATGGTACAACCCGAAAGTTTCATTGACCCTAAAAATCCTAAGAAAGTATGCAAGCTTAAGTGTTCCATTTATGGACTTAAGTAAGCTTCACGGAGTTGGAATCATCGTTTCGACCAAGTCATAAAAGAGAATGGTTTCACTCGATCGGTTGAGGAACCATGCTTATATGTCAAGTCGAGTGGGAGTAAAATCGTTTTCTTGATATTGTATGTCGATGACTTACTCTTGATAGGGAATGATATTCCTCTATTATCTTCGGTTAAGGTATGGTTAAAGAACCATTTCCAGATGAAAGATCTGGGCGAGCACAGCGCATATTGGGAATGTTCCGTATCTACAGAGATAGATCACGACGGATGTTTTCCCTCAGTCAGGAGTCTTATATAGATAAGATTCTTGAGAGGTTCAGCATGACCAACTCCAAGAAGGGGAACCTTCCAATGGTCTCTGGGATGCATTTGAGTAAAGCTCAGGCCCCAAAGACATCGGAAGAGGTCGAGCGCATGAGTCAGATTCCTTATGCATCAGCTATAGGATCGATCTTGTATGCCATTATATGCACACGTCCAGACGTGGCATATGCTTTGAGTAATGACCAGTCGGTTACCAAGGCAATCCAGGTGAAACACACTGGATGGCTGTTAAGAATATCCTTACGTACCTACGGAGGACTAAGGATTGGGTATTGACTTATGGAGGTGACACTGAGCTATGCGCAATCGGTTACGCAAATGCTAGCTTCCAAACGGATCGAGATGACTCGAAATCTCAGTCTGGATTCATTTTTACTCTTAATGGCGTTGCGGTCAGCTGGAAAAGCTCCAAACAAAGTGTTATAGCAGATTCTACGACTGAGTCCGAGTACTATGCTGCTTCAGAGGCTGCGAAGGAAGCTATATGGATGCGTCAGTTCTTACAGGGACTTGCCATAAGTTCCTAGTTCGAATGACCCGATCACCATCTATTGTGATAATAGTGGTGCCAGCTTCCAGGCTAAGGAGCCTAGGTCTAGCAACAAATCTAGACATGTACTTCGGAAGGCTCACATGATCAGAGATTACGTGGAGCAAAAGGAGATAGTGATAGACAAGATTGCTACGGATGATAACATAGCAGATCCTGTCACTAAACCGTTAAGACATGATAAGCATGTAGGGCACGTTACTTCCATGGGAATTAAACGTGTTCCTGAGTTGTATTAGCTGTTTGTATGAATTAGATACATCTTTTCATATACTAATAATAACTTCATCGTATTGTTTTCATATTTTGTTTTCATGTGGATTGTGTGGACAACATTGAACACCACAAAGTGAACTGAATAACATTATATGTGTTTTGGTCCGTAATCACCTACATGAGCTGATAACTCTGGCTATTATATTGTTAAGTCGATTGATGGTGGGTTTCAACGAGCCATTAAGTCAAACTGTTGACTGATCGATCACAAATACGAGTTATAAGGATACCCTCGTAGGACCAATTGTAATTCGTGACGACGTTATGGATTCCTAAATGTTTAACAACATTCGGTGCCATGTTCGGGATTGGACTTCCATAGTGTTCCTAGAGTCCGATTCTTTTGACTATCGACTGTCTCTTGAGATTAATGCAGTTTTTTTGGGTGACTTTGGTTTTTTTCTCATGGTCGACCGTAACAGGAGGCTAAGTAGATTTTTACTGGGTCATTTCATACTGTGCTTGTATCTGCAGGATTCGAGTTGAGGAAAATATCCAACCTTTATCAGGTTTTGTTATTTCTCAGGGCCACTCGAGGAGTTGTAACTGAAATGCATGGCCATGCTCGAATACTGATTCGTTTATCAGTTAAGTTACTCTCTAGTCGGGAAAACCACTATTGATACTGATCGCTTGTAAAAAGCGACCTTTGGTGAATGCGGACTTTGCAATTGTTTTACCATTGAGTGTGAGAAATTTGAGGATATGAAGAAATCGGTTAATCGCAATACACTTGTACGGACAAGTGGGAGATGTTTGGAGCTAGTGTCCTCCACAGTTATTGTGATAACAGCTAAGGTTCACAGGGTATACTTCGTATAATAATCAGTTGATTAACGTTTATCAATAACGGTTGGCTTGCTAGATAAGGTTGACGTTATTGTCATACTGATGGCGGTAATCAACTGGTCCCTAAAAGTCACACCTATTGGATGTGTTCGAGAGATATGATTATTTGAGAAAATAATTATATTGATGCCTTATAATTTGACTAAAGGTTAGTCAGTGTTTTAGACTAAACGGTTAGTCA
>JAIUZE010007223.1:0-18820 GCA_022085475.1 Heliosperma pusillum | reverse complement strand
GTGTCTCCACTTGACATAAGCCTCGCAACCCCAAACCCGAATAAAGGACAAGTTAGGGACTATTCCCTTCCACATTTCAAATGGAGTCTTGTCAACAGCTTTAGACGGACTTCGGTTAAGTATAAGAGTAGCTGACAAAAGAGCATAGCCACACAATGAATCAGGCACTACCGTGTGACTCATCATGGATCGAACCATATCAAGTAATGTTCGATTTCTCCGTTCGGACACACCATTTAATTGAGGTGTTCCAGGTGGAGTTAACTGTAATATTATGCCACAGTCTTTAAGGTGTTGATCAAACTCATTTGAAAGATATTCGCCACCACGAACTGATCGAAGTGCTTTAATCTTTCTTCCCAGTTGGTTCTCAACCTTATTCTGGAATTCCTTGAACTTTTCAAAGGACTCACTTTTATGCTTCATTAAGTAGACATATCCGTATCTACTCAAATCATCCGTGTAAGTGATAAAATATCTATAGCCTTCTCTTGCGTTGATTGACATAGGTCCACATACATCAGTATGTATGAGTCCTAATAGGTTATTAGCACGCATTCCAACACCTTTGAAGGAAATTCGAGTCATTTTGCCGATAAGACATGATTCACACGTGCCAAATGATTCGTAATCAAATGGGGAGATAGTCCCATTGTCAATGAGCTTCTTCACGCGTTTTTCATTTATGTGTCCCATACGACAGTGCCATAGATAAGTTTGATCTTTGTCATCAACCTTTACTTTCTTATTATTCACGTGTAATATTTCTGTTGTTGGATCTAAGATATAAATGCCATTCATGGAAACTGCTTTGCCATAAACCATTTCATTCAAAGAGAAAATACAGCTATTATCCTTTATTACAAACGAAAAACCGTCCTTATCGAGTACGGAAACAGAAATAAAGTTTTTAGATAAACTGGGTACATAGTAACAGTTATTTAAAAATAACTCAAATCCACTCGGGAGTTGGATTAAATATGTTCCCACGGAAACGGCAGCTACTCTTGCTCCATTCCCCACTCGCAGGTCCACATCACCCTTTTCGAGAGTTGTGATGTTTCTTAGGCCTTGCAAATGATTACAGAGATGAGAACCACAACCAGTATCAAGTACCCAAGTTCCGAAACTTGCATGGTTAATCTCAATCATATGAATAAAAGATGACATACCAACAGGAGTGACGCGGCCTGCTTTTACGTCTTCAGCATACACGGGACAGTTCCGCCTCCAATGCCCACTCGGGAGTTGGATTACATATGTTCCCACTGAAACGGCAGCTACTCTTGCTCCATTCCCCACTCGCAGGTCCGCATCACCCTTTTCGAGAGTTGTGATATTTCTTAGGCCCTGCAAATGATTACACATATGAGAACCACAACCAGTATCAAGTACCCAAGTTCCAAAACTTGCATGGTTAATCTCAATCATATGAATAAAAGATGACATAACAACAGGAGTGACGCGGCCTGCTTTTACGTCTTCAGCATACACGGGACAGTTCCGCCTCCAATGCCCAGTCTTGTGGCAATGGTGGCACTCAATGTTTTCTTTGCTCTTTGTCTTGCCTTGTGAGCTACTGCTAGTCTCACCAGGCCCACTCTTGCCCTTTTCTGGCTTCTTGAACTTCGGCTTCCCTACAGCTAGGTCGGCCTGAGCCTTGCCCTTACCCTTACCCTTACCCTTGTTTGCAATCATGAGAACGTCCTGCTTCAGGCTCCCACTCAATTTCAGATCCTTCTCAGTCTGTATGAGAAGTGAGTGTAGCTGATGAGGATTTCTCTTCAAATCATTCATGTAGTAATTTGCCCTGAATTGGGCAAAGCCATCATGAAGTGAATGAAGCATGCGGTTAATGACCACGCTCTCTTTGATTTTGCAATCAAGTGCCTCCAGTTTTTCGAGATTCTCGATCATATCGAGAATGTGTGGGCTAACCGGTTGGCCCTTTTGGAGTTTCGCCTCAAAGAAGCGAGTGGTAAGCCCATACATAACGATCTGCGGTGCTTTTGAGAACTCGTTAGTGAGCGTGGTGAAAATCTTGTTTGTACCTTGGGCAATGAATCGTCTTTGCAAATTGGATTCCATTTAAAAGATGAGTACGTTCTTTATCGCACCCGCCTCCATTACGAAATCACTATAAGCAAGTATTCATTGGCTCCTACTTGGGGCCTGGGTTAGGCTAGAGCTGATCAACTTCGGGCCGGCCCGTTTTGCCCTACCCGTTTGGCCCGCTATTTAAGCGGGCTTGGGCAAGAAGAAATTCAAAAAAATTATTTGACGGACGGGTCAAGCACGGCCCGCTATTTTTCGTTGGGGGATATGAACATGATTAAGAAGCCCATGGACAAGCCCGCAAGCCCGCTAAACATATATAAAATTAAAAAATTATGCTTCATATAAACAAAAAGCTAATAAAGTAATAGAAGTAATATACAACAAGAGTAAATGAAATAAAATTTGTATTAGTGATAAAGTAAGTAGTTATAATTTTTTTTTATATCGTTACTTTTTTTTTGGAGACTTGTAATTTCAAAATAATCATGTTTAATTATAGGATTTGTATATGTTAAGTTGAGTTTGCGACATTTTGGATAATTCGGAATATATGTTAAGTCTACTTTAGCCTTAATTTTATTAAAAAATTAGTTTAATATATTTTATATTCAAGCCCGCAAGCCCACGGACAAGCCCGCTAGCTTAAATTAGGCGGACATGGACAAACCTAGTAAGGCCACTTAAGCGGGCTTGGACAAGGCATATTTGGCCCGTTGGACATTTTTTCAAAGATAAGCCCGGCCCATGTCCGTCCAAGCCCGCAAACGATCACCTCTAGGTTAGGCGGTAGTGGCTCAGTCAAGTACTTGAGCTTACCGTCAGTTATGGCATCATTCCATAATGAAGCCTCCCAGTCCGACAAGTTGGACCCATTATTCTTCAGTCGCGTGGACTGATTCATGTTGTCCATGAACATCTTAAGCCAGGATTCGCGTGCGAGCGTGGTACTTGGCATAGGGGCATCAGCATGTCCAGCCATTTGTTATAACAGTTTTATCGATATAAATGAATGCTACACTGCGAAAAGGAGATAAAACATAATAAGCATTTTCATCGTTTTAATTAAGTCTAATGCAAAATCGATTAATGCGAAGACTCTTGCATTTATACAATTGACCTTCCTCAAGTATTATATAAATGATCCCAAGACTCAATTTCTGTAAATTGATAAGCCAACTTTTTGGCTAATTCTACTTTTAGAATTCCTGGTCGATAAATTTCTGTAAATTCTATCTTTAGTCCATTATAATCACGAGATATTACTCGGACTATAATGTTGAGGTAAAATAGGTCAACACATACTACTTACCCAACGTAGAAGGGGTCATATGGAGAGTAAGGTCCTATATGCCTACCGACGAAGAAGGGATTCATAGCAGTTTTTCCTATAAAGACTAATCTCAATTTTAGGTTTTAGAGGAAGGTCCATCAGCTTTAATTTTATTTATTTAAGTGAACGAATGATCTAGCATTTAGAGAATGAATAATTTAAGATGATAGCTTTTAGAATTTTGAGTGACATCTGGATGTCCATGATAATTAACATACAATCTATATGAGTCAATTTTCATGCAATTAATAAGTAGTAGTAGGTGGTTTGGTTTAGGCGGAATATGATGCAATAACTATCATGCAAAAGAAAAACAATAAGAACGGAAAATGAAAAACAAAGTACAAAGTCCTAGTGTGGCCTATCCTATCAAAATAGAACAAAAATTACACTTTGGAATCCATCCTTATGGACCCTAGAAGCTTGACTTGATGTTCCATCTTGGTCCATGTAGCGGGAGTGAGCTATCCGATCTCCATCTTTGGTCTTCTCAAAAATACAATTTTAAAAAAAAATTACAAAATATAAACCTATTTACATTCTAATTTAAAAATTATAATTAAAGATTACAAAGGGGAGATTCGAGATCTCAAAATACATCAAAGACCATGTTACCATCATTACGATAACACAATCTACTAAGGCCACACTAAGCAATACAAATTACAACCTCTTGTAAAAATACAAAAATAATCCATTCATCCATTCATTCATTCATTCAACAAAATAAAATGCATCAACAAAATAAATTAAACCTTCAAGACATAATTCATTAATTATGATGATTAATTTATCCAAACCACCTTTAAATTGATCAAAATTATGTGACAATTCCTTAATTGCACACAACAATTTTAATCAACCATAATCCAATTTAATTCATGTTATTGGGTATAACATAAATTAAATTCAATATTATTTTAAACCTTTTTAAAATAATAGGGTATCTATCATTGTGAACTTTTTCACAACAACAAACAACATACATTATCTTTATAATGCAATAAACAAAATAGAAAATTAAAAAAAAAATTCACTATTCACGGATAAACAGTAGCCGTGAACAGGTACCAAAAAAAAAATTTTTTATATTTTTTTTTCTCTCGGTTTTTATATAAAAACAAAAACAAACCCTATTTTTAAAAAAAACCAAATTAATCTTTTTAATTTGATCATGCTAATAAAACTAGATCGGTACAAACATTCAACATCTAATCATTATTAAATATTGATACAAACTAGACGATTCAAATTAACCTTTTAAAATGAATATCTAAATCATGATTAATCCATTATTAAAATACTCAACTAATCATAATTGTTTTGTATATTCATACCCAAAAATTTAGCACAATGAATGTTCTTTATTATCCAAAATAAATTCCATTTTCATTTCAATTTAATCCTCATTAAATCAAAACATCAACTAATTCATTATATTATTATCTTAACACATTAAAACAACAACATGTATGAATCAAAAATGGAACCCTAAAAAAAAAAAGAACTCACGGCACACAAAAATTTTCCCGGCCGAAATAAAAAATTCAGCAACTTTTTTTTTTTTTTTTTTATTTAAATTATACCAATCATTTAATGAAAAAGACATATGAAATAATTTCATAGCCAATTGCTCTGATACCACTTGTGGGAAATAACGGTATACTTCCCTTTAAATAATTCGGATTATAATGAAATTATAACTATATGAATTTCTAGTCATAAATGAAATTGCATAATATAAAACAAGAGATTAAGAAATAACCTTCGGTCCTAGAAAAAAGCCTAAGAACAAATACCAAAGTAGGTATTCTCCTAATCGTTGCACCCAAGATGGTTCAAGAAATGCCTTCGTCGTGCTAGAACGAATACCCAAAAATTACTTCTAATTTTGTGTGTATATTGATGATGAATATGAAGATGAATAAGAGAGTTAAAAATCAGAATTTTTCTCCTCTTTTCACCCTAGTGTGCCGTGAGAATTAGAGAGCATTAGGGTTTTTATTATTCTCCCTTTAATACTCCCTCAAACCGTGAGATCAAGAGGAAAGAAGGAAAAATTCTTTTGTTTCCTTATTTCTCTCAACCTATATTAGGTAGTTATTCTCACATTTAATATGTACATAATGTAATATGTATTCTAATTATTACTAGTAATGGACCGTCACATAAACCGAGTAATGCCGGACCAATACACTATAATAATATCGTGTAATACATATCCGCCAACTTAAATATAACAGTTTACATTTAGTTTAGACCAACATTATATACATGGATTAAATATAACATTTTATATTCAATTACCAGCTAACATTATTTAATCGTTATTAAATAATCGTATCATAATCACATTGACTAACCTTTTAGTCAAATACATCGACTAACCTTTTAGTCATTTAATAAGGCATCAATATGATTATTTTCTCAAATAATCACATCTCTCAAACACATCCTTTAGGTGTGACTTTTAGGGATCAGTTGATCACCATCATCTGTATGACAATAACGTCAAACTTATCTAGCAAGCCAACCGTTATCGATAAACGTTAATCAACTGATTATAATACAAAGTATATCCTGTGAACCTTAGTTGTTATCACACTAACTGTGGAGGACACTAGCTCCAACAGACCATACCCTATAAACAAAATCAGAAGACAAGTTTGGGTTATAAAAGATATGATATTTAGGGTAACTAACACTAAAGGATCCAATCTTGCTTGGGTACCTAAAAAATGTATTTAACTTGTCTTGCAGGTGGTTGTGAAAGAAAATAACTTATGGTAACTTGATAGTGGTTGCTCAAGGCACATGACCGGAAACAAAAATGTATTTCTTTTACTTGAGCCTTTTGATGGAGGTAAGGTTACCTTTTGGTGATAACAAGAAAGGTAAAGTCATTGGTGTCGGAAAAATTGGTATATCTTATTCTCATTCAATAAGTGACGTTTATTTAGTAAGTGGTCTCAAGCATAACTTACTTAGTGTGCTCAATTATGTGACAAAGGTAACAAGGTTGTTTTTCATTCGGATATTTTTCGCATCATAATTGAAGGTACTAGTAAGGTTATACTTGAAGGACATCGTAAACGAAATGTCTGTAATATTGATTTGAATGATGTTTCTACTAACTCTTTTACATGCATGAAAGTAACGTTAGATGATCCTTGTTTACTGTAACACCCGGAAATGTACCCTATTTTTATAGTGAAAATATTTTACGGAAACTTTTCAGTGAAATTTAGTTTTAACCGTAAATTTAATTTTCCGAGTCGAATTTAGAATTTCCGAGTTCGTATTTGGAATTTCCGCGAGATTCCATGTGAATCCCGTCTTAAGGCGAGTTTGACTTTTTGTTGACTTTTCCCCATAAATATCTCATACTCCCTTAATCTATTTCATTCAACACAAACACAAAACTTTCCTTCTTCCTTAAGCAAAAATCCAAACCCTTGCCTCCATAAACTTTCCGATCTTGAAATCATCGTAGCTCATTCGTTCTTTGCCTAAATTCACGTAAGTTCGTCTCATTCTTCCCCTCTTACCTTCCTCTATCCGTATTGGTAATAAAATTACCGTCTTTCTCGCTTTTTAAATTATCCGTCTTTCTCAAGGGGAAATATATTCATCTTTTATTACCTAATTGTAGGTGGAGACTACTAGGAAGGCTTAGTAATCGATTAAAGACGCGTAAAGGTAACGGGGAAGGGTTACTCGATATCATTTACGTGTTTTACATGCTTTATATGTTAGAACTCGTATTTAGAATACGATTAGTAAGCTTTGGATTCATGTTATTGATGATGATTGTTGTTATTTGATGATTGTTGATGATGAATATTGATTGTTGATAATTATTAGAAGTGAATTAGGAGAATGGAAAATGATGGAAATGGGGGGCCTTTTGGTTGTTGTTCTGAGTGGAAGGTGTTCATGGCCGAAGGGCACCGGCTACCGGGTCAGTGGCCGGCGGGATTTCACTTCGCCGACCCTTCTCGTAGAATGATCATATCTCCTTCGTTATTGCTGTTTTGGGCTTGTGACCATTCGTTGGAACCGTAGAGGATAAGATATCACCTCGACTTGGAATTTCTGCATTCCCATATCTAGAACTCTAGTTATGACCGTTTGAAGTGGACCCTTGTTTTAGTTAGTTTCCAAACTTGTGTTTTGTGTGTAGTTGTGCTTCGAGCCGGGGTACCGGCCGCCTCCCTCCACACCGGCCTGGAACATGGCTGTATTTTCTTCTTGAAATTTCTAAAACTCGTAATTAATAATAGTTTGCATGGTTCGTTTATCGTATAATTTTACGTAGTGACTTATAATATTCATGTTTTGGATATATGATATTTCATTCGCTTGTATCACATCTTTTGTGACGGTTTTTGGAATATCCCTCTTTTGAGTCGGTTTTACAAATGTTATGAATTGAGCACTAATGATTTTGTGCTATGAACTCTCATTTCCCGGCTACACCTTATACTCGTTAGACTGGAATGTCGGAGCGATGGGGTGTATCCTTGATGCTCGTATGCATGTTTAGTGGGGATATGACGACGTTGTTAGGAGGTGAACGCAAGGTTGTCGACCCAACCGTCAAACTGTTGATATACTTGGGTCGAGGTGGTGTTATTAATGTAGCGTACTAGCTTGACTTTTGACGGATAGATACTTTACGCCTCTTCGTAAAGGTGACCGAATTTGGGGTACTCGGCATATTTATTGTAAGTCCGTGTCTTGGATGTGGAACGTCTTACCACATGTCGAATCGGAACATGTCTTAGTCCGAGAGTCTGGCCAGGTTTAGACTAGGACCGTATTATTATCGTCGTCCTACCGAGAGGATTAGAGTCTTGTGTGTACGAAACGTCTTATCGTACATGATTCCGGGAAACGTCTTATCCCGTGAACTTGTTTGTCTAAGTCATGAGTATACGAAACGTCTTATCGTATACGGTTCCGGGAAATGTCTTATCCCGTGAGCTTCCATTGGCTTGTCTTGCTATTGTACATGATGCTAGTGCGTTTCATTTACCGTGAGAGATGTCGTCATTGTGTCGTTGTGTTTGGATGAATGATTATATGATTGATCATTGAATGACTTGGCATGGTTTGTTGTCGAGTCTCAATCTTATCAAACTTATACCGCTAACGGTGAGATGTAAGCCCTAGTGAGCGTATTCGGTTGCCTAAGAGTGTCTTCCCCGAGTCATTGTATCACATGATGGATTCGGATTTGTATTCCATATGCTCTTATCATTATATATATAATTGCCTATCTATTCTTATCGTATCTCACATGTATATTCATATATGCATGATTTTACTTTTGTATTTCCTTCTATGTACGTTTATGGTGATATGGCTGGGAGAACCCGGAGTTACTCCCCACTGACTGCGGCGTTCATATTTTTCATGGATGAACAGGTTGCTTGATTAGATGGCTTTTTGATTGTGGTATTTTGGGTTCGGGTGTGAGCTAGCGGGCGTTGTCCCTGGATGAAACACCTCTAGACGTTTATTAGCTAGTTTGCTAATCACTTTGAGATTGATAACATTTTGAGAGACTTCGTCTCTTTGTAGTATATTCTATTTTGTTTGTAATTATTTGACATTCCTCGTATTTCTATCTTGCATGTAAAAAGTTTCAAAAACATCGTATTTTTCGCTATATAAATCACATGCTTGTTATGTTTTATTTCCGCATTCTTGAGGGATGTCACAGTTGGTATCAGAGCTTAAACGCTCCCGACGCACACACGTGAACCCTAAACTTAAACTACTTGACCTTGAAATAATAAATGAGAGATGAGTAGACTTAAGGACCTAAGGTGGTAGTCTTTGGTGTACTTGATGTTTGTTAGGTTCTAACTTGTTTGTTGATTGTGTTGAGTGATGTTATGTTTGTTTGTATCTACCTTTTTGAGGAGGATCATGTGTTACCTAGAAGAAGTATCCTTTACCGAAGATTGAAGGTTGACAAGCCTAATTGAAGTATATTTCATCCTCATCGATGTTTTCTCTCGTCCTTAATGTATCATGCTCTCTTCCTTCTATCTAAGTGCTTCTTCATCATCTAACTTCTTTTCCCCTTGGAAATTACTCTTGTTACTTTTCTCCTCCTTATCAATTTGTACCATGAACTTCCTTATGTGACCTTTTGTGGACACCATACCCTTTTGTTTGTGGAATATTGTACTTGGTCGGAAGAATTTTAGACTTGGTGGAGTGTTAGTGTTGATTAGAATGAATTTGGGATTCGAGAAAAATTGTGTAGACTTAAGTTCTCCCCTAGTGGTGAGAGTTGGTATCCTTGAGGAAAGTCTGGTAAAGTATGTTTAATGGTTTTAATGTATAAATGCTTGCCATGACTTGTGTGTAAATAGTTCATGATATTCGATGGTGTAAGGTCGAATGAAATGGCTATGACTTCTTAACTCATTAGTAATTTAGTCTTTTGGACTTAGAAGTTTAGTATTGTTTGTAAGACCATGCTTATGATATGTCTAATTGGTGTAAATAAGAAGTTTAGAATGATATTTTGAGGTGCGAAATACTTTTGAGATTAAGTGACGTCTTGTGGTTTCCTATTGTGTGTTTGTGAGTATAGGCTCGGTGGAAAAGCATTTGGCTATAGTTTTTGGATTTAAAGATATGATCCTATCTTATGGTATCGGAGACTCGTTTGAACCAGTAAGGTTTCGTTGTAAGTTGAACCATATTACTTGAGGATTATAGATATGAGCGAGATTCGATGATGTGAGCTATGATGGAAATACCTTGGGACGTTAATGATGATGTTTGACTTGATGTTGTACTTTGTTAATAATGAACTCGTGGGCTATATGAGTTGAAAATGACCGAGTATAAGGGAATATTTGTTAGTCCTTCAGTTAAAGAAACCTTTGAGGTTGTGTTGAATATTTGAGCTAAAGGAATGTTACTATGCTTGAGTTGCAATTCCGCATTTGGGAATCCGTGTGATATGAAAGGATGGATGAATTGGGTTGTAGTCGATTTGTCGAATTCAGGTGTACCTTACTTTGATGATTGTACGTGGTACGATGGTCCCTTGTAAGAGACCTTTGTAGAGGAATAATTAAGATGTTTTAGTATCGCCCTGAGTTTGAAAGGAGAATTTTGTGGTTTAAACCTTAAACATTTACTCGTGCCATTATCCATTTTTCCTTTCCATTCTTGAATGTTTTTGTCAAGATTGATCTTTAAGAAATCGCATGCTCGCATCTTATTTCTTACTCGAATATCTTCATAACTCTACTATCTGCTATGTCTCTTCCTTAACCTCGTTATTTTCAACGCCCCTCTCTTGTAATCTCGTGCCTTATTTATTCCCGTGTTCTCCTTGAGATTCCTTATCGTTTTCTATCTCGTTGCTCCTTCATCTTTTCTCTAGTGGATTGGATATTCCGTTTGTAAGGCTCAAAGAATAAGCGTGATGTAATTTGGGATTCTTTAGCTAGAATATGTGTCCTTGGATTGAGCAAATTTCATGTTATAATTCATCATGGGAAATAGGACTTAAGCTCTAGGATGAATCCTAATAGTGATAATGTATCCTCTCTTAGTGGTTTTAGATTTGGAGCTTGGTATTGTAGTGTCATTTTGAGAATTGAGTTGATCATAATAATAGTTCGTTGTTGTTGGGTATTATAACGGTTGCTTGGTATGCCATTTGGGAATTGGATGTCTCTAATTGGTGGATTCTAAAAGAGACTTTGCTTTAGGGAAATTGAGTCGGTACCAAAAGTTTGAGGAGTATTGTCATAAATGAAAATTGATTCATATTGAGTTTTAGATGAACTATATGATTTGAATGGCGGTCTGATTGCCAAGTAATTAGCCATTTGTGGTTTGGAATTAGTAATTCTCTTTTATTCTTTAGGAATCATAGTTCGAGATTGAGAAATGTTCGTTGCAAGCTTTGGATAATGAATGATCGGTTGTTATGGATTATAGAGTTAGAATAGTGAACTCATTTATCTTGAGGATTATAATCACCATAGTTTGCTAATGTGACTATTTATATTTGATGCTTCGAGCGTAGTAATGATCGAATTAAGGATGTTATGTAGTATTAAAGGATTATTATAATCGATAATGGATTGTGGATTTTTTCTTGTCGTGAGATCTGGGATGAAGCTAGTTGGATCTTAGATAATTATGTTTGTTGCTTTGATTGTGATTGTTGTAAATAATGTTTATGGAGTTTGGCGATTTAGGATGGTTAAAGTGTAATTGAGGTAAATTACATTCTCTTGAAGACTAGTTTATTTAGTAGAGTTATTGACGTCGAATCCTTATAGATCTTCCTGCAGACTTCATCGTGATCTTCTTATCCCTAAGAGTTCGATTTGTTTCGTTTTTGCGTGTTTTGTATATATTTTGTTACCCTGAATTGTGTGTGAATTGTGCGAGTCGCTCTATGTACGTGTAATGTCCTGTTATATTATTTTATCTTTGATGAAACTTTCAATTTTCATATTGTATTTCTAATTTAACTTTTCAAAGAAGTCTAAAGATGGATTTTGTACCCTCTTTTTGAAGAAAATAGATTTCTTTTGCTTTTATACTTGGATTTTGCGTTTGGTTGGATGTTTGGACTTGTTATTGGAGACGTCTGGTGACTAGTTCTGCACTTACTAACGCTTGTTTTGATTTTCGATTTCACTATTTCGACTTTAATTTGATTTGGATAATTTGAGTTCTCGTTCTCTACGGGCACTCTTGAGATCCGTAAGTAAGTTTCGCACTTATGAAAAAAAATTTTAAACCATTTTCGAGATGAACCTCGTTTAATAGATGTTTCCCTTATAAGAGTTTTCGTATTAATTTTGAAAACCGATTCTTGTCCTTGTTAATTTTGTTTTCTACTCTCAAGTTTCGAGGACGAAACTTTTTAAAAGGTGGGGTGATTGTAACACCCGCAAATGTACCCTATTTTTATAGTAAAAATATTATACGGATACTTTTCAGCGAAATTTAGTTTTAGTTTAGAATTAAATATCCCGTGTCGAATTTAGAATTTCCGAGTTCGTATTTGGATTTTACGCGAGATTTCAAGTGAATCACGTCTTGAGGCGTCTTTGACTTTTCTTGACTTTTTCCACTCACTCTCTACTTATACTAACCCTAACCTAATTCTTCCTCACAACTCAACACCTTATTCCTCACTAAGAAAACCCCAAAAGCTTAATTTCCATTTTGTTCCGTCTTAGAATCGTCATAACTCTTTCATTTCTCGCTCAAATTCACGTAAGTTCGTCTTATTCCTTCCCTCTCATATTCCTCTATCCGTATTGGTAATAAAATTACCGTCTTTCACGCTTTTCAATTTATCCGTCTTTCTCAAAGGTGATATATATTCATCTTTTGTCGTCTTTGTTTAAGTGGAGACTTTCTAGACCCCGACAAAGATTACTATCTAGTGGAGGAAGGCTTAGAAATCATTTAAAGACGCATAAAGGTAACGGTGAAGGGTTAATCGATATCATTTACGTGTTTTAATGTGTTTTCTATGTTAGTAATCGTATTTGGAATAGGATTAGTATTCATAGAACTCGTGTTGATGATGATACTTGTTGTTTGTTGAGAATTGATATGAGAATTGAAGATTTATGATAATAGTTGATGATGGTTGAGTTTAGAACAAAATGGAGGTGTCTTGACCCAAGTCACGGTCGTGAAACTCATGTCACGAGCGTGAAATAGTGGCTGACCAAATACCCTTGCGTAACAGACAGTTTCAGGAGCGTGAAATACAAGTCACTGCACTGACCCCTTTTCGTAAAATGATCATATCTCCTTCGTTACTTGCTTGTTTTGGGCTTGTGACCTACCGTCGGAACCTTAAGAGGATAAGATATCACCTCCACTTGCAATTTCTGCATTTGCATGTTTAGAACTCTAGTTATGACAGTTTGAAGTGGACCCTTGTTTTAGTTAGTTTCCAAACTTGTTGTTTTGAGTTAAGATCTATGTTTCCTATTTATTATGCTTCTTAAACTTGGTCTAATGCTTATGTATCATGTATTGATTCATGTTTATCATATTTACGTTTATATAATGCCCTATTCTCCTGCTTGGTGACGGTTTTTGATATGTCCCACTTTGAGTCGGTTTTTACAAATGTTACGGTTTTACAAATGTCCCTTATTGTTAATTAACGCTTGTTTTGATTTTCGATTTCACTATTTCGACTTTAATTTGATTTGGATAATTTGAGTTCTCGTTCTCGACGGGCACTCTTGAGATCCGTAAGTAAGTTTCGCACTTATGAAAAATTTCTTTAAACCATTTTCGAGATGAACCTCGTTTCATTGATGTTTCCCTTATAAGAGTTTTCGTATTAATTTTGAAAACCGATTCTTGTCCTTGATACTTTTGTTTTCTACTATCAAGTTTTGAGGACGAAACTTTTTAAAAGGTGGGGTGATTGTAACACCCGCAAATGTACCCTATTTTTATACTAAAAATATTATACGGATACTTTTCAGCGAAATTTAGTTTTAGTTTAGAATTAAATTTCCCGTGTCAAATTTAGAATTTCCGAGTTCGTATTTGGATTTTACGGTCAGACAGTTACTCTCCAGATCGAGGAAACCACTCTAGATATGATCACGTGCAAGTACGACCTGCAAGACACCTTGCATTGAGTGGGAGATTCAAATAGGACAAGAGAATTGGTGTCGCACACTTGTTGCGAACAAGTGGGAGATTGTTGGAGTAAGTGTCCTAAAAAATAGTGCGATCACTTAATTAAATCTCATTAACAAGAATACAAAGGGATGATTAATATTATAGTCAACTGATCCACATTAATCGGTAATGATTGGCTTACTAGAGTTTGACATTATTGTCGTATGACGGTGGTGATCAGTTGATCCCTTGAGGTCACACCGAAAGGACGATTCCCTAATCAAGAATATTAATTAATTGTATAACGATACAGATTAATTAATCCCTTAAACAGAAATAGTTCATCTCATGAGCAAATACACATAACATCTCACTAGAAATCACAAAACACTTAGAAACTTTAGAAGTTTCATAGAACTTGTGATTAGAACTTGAACTTGAGTTTCTAAGGTAGAAACTTCAAGTGTCTAGTACTCATATTAAGGGCATCTTTTTTATTGTTCTAGTAATAGCAATATTCAAGAGATTAAGGATAGTCAAGGTGCCTCAACAAGGAGAGTTCATATACTTGGAACTAGGAAGTTCATCCATACATTCTTAAGCTCAAGAACAAGTACAAGAAGGTGTCTTGTACTTGTGCCTAATATCCGTATAACACTCAATGTGAGGAACATAATCTTTCTCTACTTTGTTTTATTTATTTGCATGTCACTAGATCTTGTAACTAATTAAAGAGTTAATTGTGTAGGTATATGAACCTAACAGTATTTTCATATACCACTAACCTTTCTAAACATTCAGGTTTGCTTGGTTTTATTTGAACTTACACTAAATGTACTTAAATTTAATTATTTAATTCTCATATATTTGAAATTACTTATATAATTGAAGATATAAAGTAAAAATTGACGTTTATTTGATGTTACATCATATTTGACTTGAAGTTACCCTTATCGTTAATTAAAGTTACACAATTCAGATTTGAAGTTACACTAATTGTTAAAGTTACACTTCATTAAAAAAAAAAAAGAACAAACTCAAGTGATTTTACATTACAGTTACACAACTTCTTCATTACAGTCACACTCATTATTCTTTACAGTTATACAACTTGTTCATCACAGTAACACCCATTGTTAATTACAGTCTCACTCATTGTTCATTACAGTTACACAACTTGTTCATTACAGTAATACTTGTTGTTCATTAAAGTTACATAACATGTTCATTGAAGTTACATTAAAATATATTTAAAATAGACGACTATTTTATTGGACATAATGATAATATAACAATTAGTTCAAATCAATTTTACAGTTACACATCTTGTCCATTACAGTTACACAGCTTATTCGTTACAGTTCCACACTCAAAACATTAAAGTCACACTCTTTAAAACTGAAATTTAAATTCTTTAAAACTGAAGTTACAACAAATATTAGTTAAAATCACATCATATTTAGTTAAAGTTACAGTCTTTAAAACTTAAAGTTACACCAATTAAAATGTAATTACACAATATTTATTTATAGTTTACGGTCATCTTTCTCGTAATTTTCATCATCAAAATCTCCATCTTCATAAACAAAATGCAATTAAGAATTAACAAAAGTAGATAAGTTTAAAAATAATTAAACAAGTAATTTAAACAAAATTCAACCGACTTTTCGAGCAAAACTAAGCAGAAATGATAACTTTTAAACTTCAGTTGTATACGAAAATATAACAATTGTAACGGGCTTGAAAAAATAATAAATTTAGGCTTTCGTTTCGCCTTACTCGGAGTCCGAATGAAAATTTACAAAGCTTTTTATGAAACCTCTTATACTTTACGCGGGAATTAAAAAACACACGAAAAACCCAGAAATTACAAATGAAAAATAACAAATAAAAAAGTTTCAACTAAGAGATCAAAGATTACATACAAAATTAATGTTCAAAAATCATAATACTGTAAGACAATGCAAATAGTGAAACGTAATTAATGATGAAGATGATGAAATGAGAAAAGAGAAAAGAGAAAAGAGAGAATGAGAGAGAATGAGTGGGTGAAGAAATCAGATTTTCTTTGTTTGAAAAATCTGATTACATGTGAGAGGTAAATGAGAGAGCACATGGGGAAGTGAGGCCATGATAAGGAGAAGAGAGAGAGGGATGAGAGAGGCAATTAGTCATATCTAGTTACATATGTATTTCATTTTACTTGGGTGTCCTTTTTATAGTCAAATCAATCCCTTAATCTCACATATATAATGGCCTTTTTAACCAGATGTTTTGTCCAAATTATGGACTCAAGACTATATATATATAGAATATATATATATTATATATATATATATATATATATATATGTGTGTGTGTGTGTGTGTGGAAGTAGGATCATATGAGTTGGGTCTTTTTTGGTGAGTTACCACTTTAAATCTGGACCATTGATCTAATCAATGATCGGTGGCTGAAATTAAATTTTACTCACTTTTTTCCTCAATCACTCTCATTATTACAAAAATCACACACTCTCCTCCTCCTCCCTCTAAAACATCAGAACAAATAAAAAAAAAACCTACAAACTCCTTCACCAATTCGTTGGTTAAATTCATTCAAATTGGTTCAAATTTATTCAATTTCCAGGCTACAAACTCAATCTTCATCATCCTTGCTCAAATTCGTCATCAATTAACGAGATTTCGTTGGTTCTTTTGCCTCATCTTTGTATTTCTCTTCAATTTTACTATAGGTAAGTACTATTTTATTTTTCTAGATTTGCTTGTGCGTTTTCAATATGAGTTTTATTTAATATCTATTTTATTTCCGTTAATTTTTTGTATATCCGTTTGTACTTCTGTATTCGTTGTACTTAAAGTGTTCGTTGTACTTATCTTTGATAATTTCTAGGTTTTTGTGGTTAGATATGTTACATTATTTGTATTATGCTGTGATCGGATTATTGTATTATTCAAACTCAGTTATTGTATTCTTTTATAGTTATTTCTTGTTTGTTGTGTTAGGACATAACCTGTTAATAGCAGTTATTGTATTACTTTAGCTGAGTTATTCTATTATTCAAACTCGGTTATTGTATTTTGTAGTTACTTTTTGTTTGTTGTTTTAATTTGTTAACAACAGTTATTGTAATACTTTGACCGAGTTATTGTATAATTCAAATGAAGTTATTGTATTATATAAATGTAGTTATTGTATTATATAAATGCAATTATTGTATAATAGTGATCCAGTTATTGTATTAATATACAAACTCAGTTATTGTATCATACAAACTTAATTATTGTATCATCCAAACCGAGTTGTTGTATTATAATAATTCACTTACTGTACGTGATAAATGAAATTATTGTATGTTACAAACTCAATTATTGTATTATAGAAATGTCGTTATTGTATTATATAAATGCAGTTATCGTATTATATTAATCTGGTTATATAAATACAAGATCTTACTCAGCTTGATTGTAACACCCGCCATTTAATTTTAGTAATTAGAATTTAATAATATTTAATTATTATTAGTTAGTCTTTTTTTTGGTAGCATGTGAGCTTTTATGTTAATAATCTAACATTACATTATATCCTTATTACAACGTTTTGAAAAAACTTAGGCTAGTACATCAATTACTACAAATCATTCCTAGCCACATTATATCCAACTGTTGCCCAATATTGCCCAACTTCTGCATAATACGAGTTCTCACTTGCTTCTTGATGTCTACAATTAGCCTTTCAGGCCTTCTAATTCAATGTTCCAACCTTCTTTTGTTCCTTTCAAACCATATTACATACCATGTATTCATCTTTGCCATCCTACAGATTTTCCATTGCAACTTCGAATATGAAATATAGGGACCTGCAAACCTCAGCTGAAGCCACTGCTCAATTCCTGCTACAATATGCATGCTATAAGCACACTGCCCAAATAGATGGTCATGTGTTTCATCTCCCAATTCACATAGTACACATCTAGCAGTCAGACAGAGGCCAATATGATTCAGAGCCTCTTTCTGGATTAACCAACCAACAAAAGCATGTTTAGGGACAATCCAATTGTCCCACACATCCTTATACCAGTGGACAGGGGGTGTGTGCCCTGTATCCACTGATATCCAGCACTCACAGAGTAACCACTAGGTGATATAACCCACTGATCACCCTGATATCCACTAGCTAACTTCTATTTCACCTTACAGATATTTCTCCAATTCCAGTTGGAATCAAGAGATGGTTGATAAGAACTTCAATCTGCACATTTCAAATAAACATGATCTATCCATAGAGCCCATAATCTATCAGCCTTTTCATACAACCAGTGAACCAATTTTCCAACACTAGCTATTCCACACCCCAGCATTCTTTATTCCTAGACCTCCCTCTTTTTTAATGCAGCATACATTATGCCAAGAGACCAATGTGTTGGAGTAGGTGTCCTCCAGAAATAGTGCGCCACATAATAAATCTTATTAAGGAATATAATTAGGATATTTATTGACTATATATATGATTAGTCAGTTGATTAACGTAAATCAATAACGATTGACTGACTAGAGTTTGACGTTATTCTCGTATGACGGCGGTGATCAACTAATCCCTTTCGGTCACACCTAAAGGATGAAATCCAAATAGTAACTAATTATTTGTATATGATACAGTTAATTAGTACATTACATATATTCGATATGTACGAGAGTTAATTGTTAGAAATTGAGTTAAGAACTCAACTTCGATTAAGTTTATTTTTCAATTATGCGATAATTGACTAATAAA